>JARPSG010000090.1:0-96610 GCA_029955605.1 Quercus engelmannii
AAACGGGATGAGGTAGGCCGAAAAAGTGAAACCAAAATTTTAGTCCCGAATTCCGTTCATACTCGACACAGGCAAGAAAATTCCGAAAAAAATAGTAAAAAAATTCAAAAAATTATAAAACCTCATCCGGGCATTATTTTTAGCGAAAACGGGATGAGATAGGCCGAAAAAGAGAAAAAAAAAAATTTTGTCCCAAATTCCGTTCATACTCGCCCCGGGAAAGAAAATTTCGAAAAAAACAGTAAAAAAATTCAAAAAATTATGAAACCTCTTCCCAACATTATTTTTAGCCAAAACGAGATGAGGTAGGCCGAAAAAGTGAAACCAAAATTTTAGTCCCGAATTCCGTTCATACTCGACACAGGCAAGAAAATTCCGAAAAAAATAGTAAAAAAATTCAAAAAATTATAAAACCTCTTCCCGGCATTATTTCTAGCCAAAACGGGATGAGATAGGCCGAAAAAGTGAAAACAAAATTTTAGTCCCGAATTCCGTTCATACTCGGCCTTGGAAAGAAAATTCCGAAAAAAATAGTAAAAAAATTCAAAAAATTATAAAACCTCATCCGGGCATTATTTTTTGCGAAAACGGGATGTGATAGGCCGAAAAAGAGAAAAAAAATTTTTTTTCCCAAATTCCGTTCATACTCGCCCCGGGAAAGAATATTTCGAAAAAAACAGTAAAAAAATTCAAAAAATTATGAAACCTCTTCCCAACATTATTTTTAGCCAAAACGAGATGAGGTAGGCCGAAAAGGTGAAACCAAAATTTTAGTCCCGAATTCTGTATATACTCGGCCCGGGAAAGAAAATTACGAAAAAAATAGTAAAAAAATTGAAAAAATTATAAAACCTCATCCCGGCATTCTTTCTAGCCAAAACGGGATGAGATAGGCCGAAAAAGTGAAAACAAAATTTTAGTCCCGAATTCCGTTCATACACGGCCCGGGAAAGAAAATTTCGAAAAAGTTAGTAAAAAAATTGAAAAAATTATAAAACCTCTTCCCGGCATTATTTTTAGCCAAAACAGGATGAAATAGACCAAAAAAGTGAAAACAAAATTTTAGTCCCGAATTCCGTTCATACTCGACACGGGCAAGAAAATTCCGAAAAAAATAGTAAAAAAATTGAAAAAATTATAAAACCTCATCCCGGCATTATTTCTAGCCAAAACGGGATGAAATAGGCCGAAAAAGTGAAAACAAAATTTTAGTCCAGAATTCCGTTCATACTCGGCCCGGGAAAGAAAATTCCGAAAAAAATAGTAAAAAAATTCAAAAAATTATAAAACCTCTTCCCGGCATTATTTCTCGCCAAAACAGGATGAGATAGGCCAAAAAAGTGAAAACCAAATTTTAGTCCCGAATTCCGTTCATACTCGGCCCGGGAAAGAAAATTCCGAAAAATAATAGTAAAAAAATTCAAAAAATTAAAAAACCTCTTCCCGGCATTATTTCTCGCCAAAACAGGATGAGATAGCCCGAAAAATTGAAAACAAAATTTTAGTCCCGAATTCCGTTCATACTCGGCCCGGGAAAGAAAATTCCGAAAAAATTAGTAAAAAAATACAAAAAATTATAAAACCTCTTCTCGGCATTATTTTTAGCCAAAACAGGATGAAATAGACCAAAAAAGTGAAAACAAAATTTTAGTCCCGAATTCCGTTCATACTCGTCACGGGCAAGAAAATTCCGAAAAAAATAGTAAAAAAATTCAAAAAATTATGAAACTTCTTCCCAACATTATTTTTAGCCAAAACGGGATGAGGTAGGCCGAAAAAGTGAAACCAAAATTTTAGTCCCGAATTCCGTTCATACTCGACACAGGCAAGAAAATTCCGAAAAAAATAGTAAAAAAATTCAAAAAATTATAAAACGTCATCCGGGCATTATTTTTAGCGAAAACGGGATGAGATAGGCCGAAAAAGAGAAAAAAAAAAATTTTGTCCCAAATTCCGTTCATACTCGCCCCGGGAAAGAAAATTCCGAAAAAAACAGTAAAAAAATTCAAAAAATTATGAAACCTCTTCCCGGCATTATTTCTCGCCAAAACAGGATGAGATAGGCCAAAAAAGTGAAAACCAAATTTTAGTCCCGAATTCCGTTCATACTCGGCCCGGGAAAGAAAATTCCGAAAAATAATAGTAAAAAAATTCAAAAAATTATAAAACCTCTTCCCGGCATTATTTCTAGCAAAAACGGGATGAGATAGGCAGAAAAAGTGAAAACAAAATTTTAGTCCCGAATTCCGTTCATACTCGGCCCGGGAAAGAAAATTCCGAAAAAAATTGTAAAAAAATTCAAAAAATTATAAAACCTCATCCGGGCATTATTTTTAGTGAAAACGGGATGAGATAGGCCGAAAAAGAGAAAAAAAAAATTTTGTACCAAATTCCGTTCACACTCGCCCCCGTTCATACTCGCCCCGGGAAAGAAAATTCCGAAAAAAACAGTAAAAAAATTCAAAAAATTATGAAACCTCTTCCCAACATTATTTTTAGCCAAAACGAGATGAGGTAGGCCGAAAAGGTGAAACCAAAATTTGAGTCCCGAATTCCGTACATACTCGGCCCGGGAAAGAAAATTTCGATTAAAATAGTAAAAAAATTGAAACAATTATAAAACCTCATCCCGGCATTATTTCTAGCCAAAACGGGATGAGATAGGACGAAAAAGTGAAAACAAAATTTTAGTCCAGAATTTCGTTCATACTCGGCCCGGGAAAGAAAATTCCGAAAAAAATAGTAAAAAAATTCAAAAAATTATAAAACCTCTTCCTGGCATTATTTCTCGCCAAAACAGGATGAGATAGGCCGAAAAAATGAAAACCAAATTTTAGTCCCGAATACCGTTCATACTCGACACAAGCAAAAAAATTCCGACAAAAATAGTAAAAAAATTCAAAAAATTATAAAACCTCATCCCGGCATTATTTCTAGCCAAAACGGGATGAGATAGGCCGAAAAAGTGAAAACAAAATTTTAGTCCCGAATTCCGTTCATACTCGGCCCGGGAAAGAAAATTTCGAAAAAAATAGTAAAAAAATTGAAAAATTTATAAAACCTCATCCCGGCATTATTTCTAGCCAAAACGGGATGAAATAGGCCGAAAAAGTGAAAACAAAATTTTAGTCCAGAATTCCGTTCATACTCGGCCCGGGAAAGAAAATTCCGAAAAAAATAGTAAAAAAATTCAAAAAATTATAAAACCTCTTCCCGGCATTATTTCTCGCCAAAACAGGATGAGATAGGCCAAAAAAGTGAAAACCAAATTTTAGTCCCGAATTCCGTTCATACTCGGCCCGGGAAAGAAAATTCCGAAAAATAATAGTAAAAAAATTCAAAAAATTAAAAAACCTCTTCCCGGCATTATTTCTCGCCAAAACAGGATGAGATAGCCCGAAAAAGTGAAAACAAAATTTTAGTCCCGAATTCCGTTCATACTCGTCACGGGCAAGAAAATTCCGAAAAAAATAGTAAAAAAATTCAAAAAATTATGAAACCTCTTCCCAACATTATTTTTAGCCAAAACGGGATGAGGTAGGCCGAAAAAGTGAAACCAAAATTTTAGTCCCGAATTCCGTTCATACTCGACACAGGCAAGAAAATTCCGAAAAAAATAGTAAAAAAATTCAAAAAATTATAAAACCTCATCCGGGCATTATTTTTAGCGAAAACGGGATGAGATAGGCCGAAAAAGAGAAAAAAAAAAATTTTGTCCCAAATTCCGTTCATACTCGCCCCGGGAAAGAAAATTTCGAAAAAAACAGTAAAAAAATTCAAAAAATTATGAAACCTCTTCCCAACATTATTTTTAGCCAAAACGAGATGAGGTAGGCCGAAAAAGTGAAACCAAAATTTTAGTCCCGAATTCCGTTCATACTCGACACAGGCAAGAAAATTCCGAAAAAAATAGTAAAAAAATTCAAAAAATTATAAAACCTCTTCCCGGCATTATTTCTAGCCAAAACGGGATGAGATAGGCCGAAAAAGTGAAAACAAAATTTTAGTCCCGAATTCCGTTCATACTCGGCCTTGGAAAGAAAATTCCGAAAAAAATAGTAAAAAAATTCAAAAAATTATAAAACCTCATCCGGGCATTATTTTTTGCGAAAACGGGATGTGATAGGCCGAAAAAGAGAAAAAAATTTTTTTTTCCCAAATTCCGTTCATACTCGCCCCGGGAAAGAATATTTCGAAAAAAACAGTAAAAAAATTCAAAAAATTATGAAACCTCTTCCCAACATTATTTTTAGCCAAAACGAGATGAGGTAGGCCGAAAAGGTGAAACCAAAATTTTAGTCCCGAATTCTGTATATACTCGGCCCGGGAAAGAAAATTTCGAAAAAAATAGTAAAAAAATTGAAAAAATTATAAAACCTCATCCCGGCATTCTTTCTAGCCAAAACGGGATGAGATAGGCCGAAAAAGTGAAAACAAAATTTTAGTCCCGAATTCCGTTCATACACGGCCCGGGAAAGAAAATTTCGAAAAAGTTAGTAAAAAAATTGAAAAAATTATAAAACCTCTTCCCGGCATTATTTTTAGCCAAAACAGGATGAAATAGACCAAAAAAGTGAAAACAAAATTTTAGTCCCGAATTCCGTTCATACTCGACACGGGCAAGAAAATTCCGAAAAAAATAGTAAAAAAATTGAAAAAATTATAAAACCTCATCCCGGCATTATTTCTAGCCAAAACGGGATGAAATAGGCCGAAAAAGTGAAAACAAAATTTTAGTCCAGAATTCCGTTCATACTCGGCCCGGGAAAGAAAATTCCGAAAAAAATAGTAAAAAAATTCAAAAAATTATAAAACCTCTTCCCGGCATTATTTCTCGCCAA
The DNA here is from genome assembly GCA_029955605.1 of Quercus engelmannii. NCBI lineage: Eukaryota > Viridiplantae > Streptophyta > Magnoliopsida > Fagales > Fagaceae > Quercus > Quercus engelmannii. The sequence continues at coordinate 4,842 of JARPSG010000090.1, forward strand.
AACAGGATGAGATAGGCCAAAAAAGTGAAAACCAAATTTTAGTCCCGAATTCCGTTCATACTCGGCCCGGGAAAGAAAATTCCGAAAAATAATAGTAAAAAAATTCAAAAAATTAAAAAACCTCTTCCCGGCATTATTTCTCGCCAAAACAGGATGAGATAGCCCGAAAAATTGAAAACAAAATTTTAGTCCCGAATTCCGTTCATACTCGGCCCGGGAAAGAAAATTCCGAAAAAATTAGTAAAAAAATACAAAAAATTATAAAACCTCTTCTCGGCATTATTTTTAGCCAAAACAGGATGAAATAGACCAAAAAAGTGAAAACAAAATTTTAGTCCCGAATTCCGTTCATACTCGTCACGGGCAAGAAAATTCCGAAAAAAATAGTAAAAAAATTCAAAAAATTATGAAACCTCTTCCCAACATTATTTTTAGCCAAAACGGGATGAGGTAGGCCGAAAAAGTGAAACCAAAATTTTAGTCCCGAATTCCGTTCATACTCGACACAGGCAAGAAAATTCCGAAAAAAATAGTAAAAAAATTCAAAAAATTATAAAACCTCATCCGGGCATTATTTTTTAGCGAAAACGGGATGAGATAGGCCGAAAAAGAGAAAAAAAAAAATTTTGTCCCAAATTCCGTTCATACTCGCCCCGGGAAAGAAAATTCCGAAAAAAACAGTAAAAAAATTCAAAAAATTATGAAACCTCTTCCCGGCATTATTTCTCGCCAAAACAGGATGAGATAGGCCAAAAAAGTGAAAACCAAATTTTAGTCCCGAATTCCGTTCATACTCGGCCCGGGAAAGAAAATTCCGAAAAATAATAGTAAAAAAATTCAAAAAATTATAAAACCTCTTCCCGGCATTATTTCTAGCAAAAACGGGATGAGATAGGCAGAAAAAGTGAAAACAAAATTTTAGTCCCGAATTCCGTTCATACTCGGCCCGGGAAAGAAAATTCCGAAAAAAATTGTAAAAAAATTCAAAAAATTATAAAACCTCATCCGGGCATTATTTTTAGTGAAAACGGGATGAGATAGGCCGAAAAAGAGAAAAAAAAAATTTTGTACCAAATTCCGTTCACACTCGCCCCCGTTCATACTCGCCCCGGGAAAGAAAATTCCGAAAAAAACAGTAAAAAAATTCAAAAAATTATGAAACCTCTTCCCAACATTATTTTTAGCCAAAACGAGATGAGGTAGGCCGAAAAGGTGAAACCAAAATTTGAGTCCCGAATTCCGTACATACTCGGCCCGGGAAAGAAAATTTCGATTAAAATAGTAAAAAAATTGAAACAATTATAAAACCTCATCCCGGCATTATTTCTAGCCAAAACGGGATGAGATAGGACGAAAAAGTGAAAACAAAATTTTAGTCCAGAATTTCGTTCATACTCGGCCCGGGAAAGAAAATTCCGAAAAAAATAGTAAAAAAATTCAAAAAATTATAAAACCTCTTCCTGGCATTATTTCTCGCCAAAACAGGATGAGATAGGCCGAAAAAATGAAAACCAAATTTTAGTCCCGAATACCGTTCATACTCGACACAAGCAAAAAAATTCCGACAAAAATAGTAAAAAAATTCAAAAAATTATAAAACCTCATCCCGGCATTATTTCTAGCCAAAACGGGATGAGATAGGCCGAAAAAGTGAAAACAAAATTTTAGTCCCGAATTCCGTTCATACTCGGCCCGGGAAAGAAAATTTCGAAAAAAATAGTAAAAAAATTGAAAAATTTATAAAACCTCATCCCGGCATTATTTCTAGCCAAAACGGGATGAAATAGGCCGAAAAAGTGAAAACAAAATTTTAGTCCAGAATTCCGTTCATACTCGGCCCGGGAAAGAAAATTCCGAAAAAAATAGTAAAAAAATTCAAAAAATTATAAAACCTCTTCCCGGCATTATTTCTCGCCAAAACAGGATGAGATAGGCCAAAAAAGTGAAAACCAAATTTTAGTCCCGAATTCCGTTCATACTCGGCCCGGGAAAGAAAATTCCGAAAAATAATAGTAAAAAAATTCAAAAAATTAAAAAACCTCTTCCCGGCATTATTTCTCGCCAAAACAGGATGAGATAGCCCGAAAAAGTGAAAACAAAATTTTAGTCCCGAATTCCGTTCATACTCGGCCCGGGAAAGAAAATTCCGAAAAAATTAGTAAAAAAATACAAAAAATTATAAAACCTCTTCTCGGCATTATTTTTAGCCAAAACAGGATGAAATAGACCAAAAAAGTGAAAACAAAATTTTAGTCCCGAATTCCGTTCATACTCGTCACGGGCAAGAAAATTCCGAAAAAAATAGTAAAAAAATTCAAAAAATTATGAAACCTCTTCCCAACATTATTTTTAGCCAAAACGGGATGAGGTAGGCCGAAAAAGTGAAACCAAAATTTTAGTCCCGAATTCCGTTCATACTCGACACAGGCAAGAAAATTCCGAAAAAAATAGTAAAAAAATTCAAAAAATTATAAAACCTCATCCGGGCATTATTTTTAGCGAAAACGGGATGAGATAGGCCGAAAAAGAGAAAAAAAAAAATTTTGTCCCAAATTCCGTTCATACTCGCCCCGGGAAAGAAAATTTCGAAAAAAACAGTAAAAAAATTCAAAAAATTATGAAACCTCTTCCCAACATTATTTTTAGCCAAAACGAGATGAGGTAGGCCGAAAAAGTGAAACCAAAATTTTAGTCCCGAATTCCGTTCATACTCGACACAGGCAAGAAAATTCCGAAAAAAATAGTAAAAAAATTCAAAAAATTATAAAACCTCTTCCCGGCATTATTTCTAGCCAAAACGGGATGAGATAGGCCGAAAAAGTGAAAACAAAATTTTAGTCCCGAATTCCGTTCATACTCGGCCTTGGAAAGAAAATTCCGAAAAAAATAGTAAAAAAATTCAAAAAATTATAAAACCTCATCCGGGCATTATTTTTTGCGAAAACGGGATGTGATAGGCCGAAAAAGAGAAAAAATTTTTTTTTTCCCAAATTCCGTTCATACTCGCCCCGGGAAAGAATATTTCGAAAAAAACAGTAAAAAAATTCAAAAAATTATGAAACCTCTTCCCAACATTATTTTTAGCCAAAACGAGATGAGGTAGGCCGAAAAGGTGAAACCAAAATTTTAGTCCCGAATTCTGTATATACTCGGCCCGGGAAAGAAAATTTCGAAAAAAATAGTAAAAAAATTGAAAAAATTATAAAACCTCATCCCGGCATTCTTTCTAGCCAAAACGGGATGAGATAGGCCGAAAAAGTGAAAACAAAATTTTAGTCCCGAATTCCGTTCATACACGGCCCGGGAAAGAAAATTTCGAAAAAGTTAGTAAAAAAATTGAAAAAATTATAAAACCTCTTCCCGGCATTATTTTTAGCCAAAACAGGATGAAATAGACCAAAAAAGTGAAAACAAAATTTTAGTCCCGAATTCCGTTCATACTCGACACGGGCAAGAAAATTCCGAAAAAAATAGTAAAAAAATTGAAAAAATTATAAAACCTCATCCCGGCATTATTTCTAGCCAAAACGGGATGAAATAGGCCGAAAAAGTGAAAACAAAATTTTAGTCCAGAATTCCGTTCATACTCGGCCCGGGAAAGAAAATTCCGAAAAAAATAGTAAAAAAATTCAAAAAATTATAAAACCTCTTCCCGGCATTATTTCTCGCCAAAACAGGATGAGATAGGCCAAAAAAGTGAAAACCAAATTTTAGTCCCGAATTCCGTTCATACTCGGCCCGGGAAAGAAAATTCCGAAAAATAATAGTAAAAAAATTCAAAAAATTAAAAAACCTCTTCCCGGCATTATTTCTCGCCAAAACAGGATGAGATAGCCCGAAAAATTGAAAACAAAATTTTAGTCCCGAATTCCGTTCATACTCGGCCCGGGAAAGAAAATTCCGAAAAAATTAGTAAAAAAATACAAAAAATTATAAAACCTCTTCTCGGCATTATTTTTAGCCAAAACAGGATGAAATAGACCAAAAAAGTGAAAACAAAATTTTAGTCCCGAATTCCGTTCATACTCGTCACGGGCAAGAAAATTCCGAAAAAAATAGTAAAAAAATTCAAAAAATTATGAAACCTCTTCCCAACATTATTTTTAGCCAAAACGGGATGAGGTAGGCCGAAAAAGTGAAACCAAAATTTTAGTCCCGAATTCCGTTCATACTCGACACAGGCAAGAAAATTCCGAAAAAAATAGTAAAAAAATTCAAAAAATTATAAAACCTCATCCGGGCATTATTTTTTAGCGAAAACGGGATGAGATAGGCCGAAAAAGAGAAAAAAAAAAATTTTGTCCCAAATTCCGTTCATACTCGCCCCGGGAAAGAAAATTCCGAAAAAAACAGTAAAAAAATTCAAAAAATTATGAAACCTCTTCCCGGCATTATTTCTCGCCAAAACAGGATGAGATAGGCCAAAAAAGTGAAAACCAAATTTTAGTCCCGAATTCCGTTCATACTCGGCCCGGGAAAGAAAATTCCGAAAAATAATAGTAAAAAAATTCAAAAAATTATAAAACCTCTTCCCGGCATTATTTCTAGCAAAAACGGGATGAGATAGGCAGAAAAAGTGAAAACAAAATTTTAGTCCCGAATTCCGTTCATACTCGGCCCGGGAAAGAAAATTCCGAAAAAAATTGTAAAAAAATTCAAAAAATTATAAAACCTCATCCGGGCATTATTTTTAGTGAAAACGGGATGAGATAGGCCGAAAAAGAGAAAAAAAAAATTTTGTACCAAATTCCGTTCACACTCGCCCCCCGTTCATACTCGCCCCGGGAAAGAAAATTCCGAAAAAAACAGTAAAAAAATTCAAAAAATTATGAAACCTCTTCCCAACATTATTTTTAGCCAAAACGAGATGAGGTAGGCCGAAAAGGTGAAACCAAAATTTGAGTCCCGAATTCCGTACATACTCGGCCCGGGAAAGAAAATTTCGATTAAAATAGTAAAAAAATTGAAACAATTATAAAACCTCATCCCGGCATTATTTCTAGCCAAAACGGGATGAGATAGGACGAAAAAGTGAAAACAAAATTTTAGTCCAGAATTTCGTTCATACTCGGCCCGGGAAAGAAAATTCCGAAAAAAATAGTAAAAAAATTCAAAAAATTATAAAACCTCTTCCTGGCATTATTTCTCGCCAAAACAGGATGAGATAGGCCGAAAAAATGAAAACCAAATTTTAGTCCCGAATACCGTTCATACTCGACACAAGCAAAAAAATTCCGACAAAAATAGTAAAAAAATTCAAAAAATTATAAAACCTCATCCCGGCATTATTTCTAGCCAAAACGGGATGAGATAGGCCGAAAAAGTGAAAACAAAATTTTAGTCCCGAATTCCGTTCATACTCGGCCCGGGAAAGAAAATTTCGAAAAAAATAGTAAAAAAATTGAAAAATTTATAAAACCTCATCCCGGCATTATTTCTAGCCAAAACGGGATGAAATAGGCCGAAAAAGTGAAAACAAAATTTTAGTCCAGAATTCCGTTCATACTCGGCCCGGGAAAGAAAATTCCGAAAAAAATAGTAAAAAAATTCAAAAAATTATAAAACCTCTTCCCGGCATTATTTCTCGCCAAAACAGGATGAGATAGGCCAAAAAAGTGAAAACCAAATTTTAGTCCCGAATTCCGTTCATACTCGGCCCGGGAAAGAAAATTCCGAAAAATAATAGTAAAAAAATTCAAAAAATTAAAAAACCTCTTCCCGGCATTATTTCTCGCCAAAACAGGATGAGATAGCCCGAAAAAGTGAAAACAAAATTTTAGTCCCGAATTCCGTTCATACTCGGCCCGGGAAAGAAAATTCCGAAAAAATTAGTAAAAAAATACAAAAAATTATAAAACCTCTTCTCGGCATTATTTTTAGCCAAAACAGGATGAAATAGACCAAAAAAGTGAAAACAAAATTTTAGTCCCGAATTCCGTTCATACTCGTCACGGGCAAGAAAATTCCGAAAAAAATAGTAAAAAAATTCAAAAAATTATGAAACCTCTTCCCAACATTATTTTTAGCCAAAACGGGATGAGGTAGGCCGAAAAAGTGAAACCAAAATTTTAGTCCCGAATTCCGTTCATACTCGACACAGGCAAGAAAATTCCGAAAAAAATAGTAAAAAAATTCAAAAAATTATAAAACCTCATCCGGGCATTATTTTTAGCGAAACGGGATGAGATAGGCCGAAAAAGAGAAAAAAAAAAATTTTGTCCCAAATTGAAAATTTCGAAAAAAACAGTAAAAAAATTCAAAAAATTATGAAACCTCTTCCCAACATTATTTTTAGCCAAAACGAGATGAGGTAGGCCGAAAAAGTGAAACCAAAATTTTAGTCCCGAATTCCGTTCATACTCGACACAGGCAAGAAAATTCCGAAAAAAATAGTAAAAAAATTCAAAAAATTATAAAACCTCTTCCCGGCATTATTTCTAGCCAAAACGGGATGAGATAGGCCGAAAAAGTGAAAACAAAAATTTTAGTCCCGAATTCCGTTCATACTCGGCCTTGGAAAGAAAATTCCGAAAAAAATAGTAAAAAAATTCAAAAAAATTATAAAACCTCATCCGGGCATTATTTTTTGCGAAAACGGGATGTGATAGGCCGAAAAGAGAGAAAAAAAATTTTTTTTCCCCAAATTCCGTTCATACTCGCCCCGGGAAAGAATATTTCGAAAAAAACAGTAAAAAAATTCAAAAAATTATGAAACCTCTTCCCAACATTATTTTTAGCCAAAACGAGATGAGGTAGGCCGAAAAGGTGAAACCAAAATTTTAGTCCCGAATTCTGTATATACTCGGCCCGGGAAAGAAAATTTCGAAAAAAATAGTAAAAAAATTGAAAAAATTATAAAACCTCATCCCGGCATTCTTTCTAGCCAAAACGGGATGAGATAGGCCGAAAAAGTGAAAACAAAATTTTAGTCCCGAATTCCGTTCATACACGGCCCGGGAAAGAAAATTTCGAAAAAGTTAGTAAAAAAATTGAAAAAATTATAAAACCTCTTCCCGGCATTATTTTTAGCCAAAACAGGATGAAATAGACCAAAAAAGTGAAAACAAAATTTTAGTCCCGAATTCCGTTCATACTCGACACGGGCAAGAAAATTCCGAAAAAAATAGTAAAAAAATTGAAAAAATTATAAAACCTCATCCCGGCATTATTTCTAGCCAAAACGGGATGAAATAGGCCGAAAAAGTGAAAACAAAATTTTAGTCCAGAATTCCGTTCATACTCGGCCCGGGAAAGAAAATTCCGAAAAAAATAGTAAAAAAATTCAAAAAATTATAAAACCTCTTCCCGGCATTATTTCTCGCCAAAACAGGATGAGATAGGCCAAAAAAGTGAAAACCAAATTTTTGTCCCGAATTCCGTTCATACTCGGCCCCGGGAAAGAAAATTCCGAAAAATAATAGTAAAAAAATTCAAAAAATTAAAAAACCTCTTCCCGGCATTATTTCTCGCCAAAACAGGATGAGATAGCCCGAAAAATTGAAAACAAAATTTTAGTCCCGAATTCCGTTCATACTCGGCCCGGGAAAGAAAATTCCGAAAAAATTAGTAAAAAAATACAAAAAATTATAAAACCTCTTCTCGGCATTATTTTTAGCCAAAACAGGATGAAATAGACCAAAAAAGTGAAAACAAAATTTTAGTCCCGAATTCCGTTCATACTCGTCACGGGCAAGAAAATTCCGAAAAAAATAGTAAAAAAATTCAAAAAATTATGAAACCTCTTCCCAACATTATTTTTAGCCAAAACGGGATGAGGTAGGCCGAAAAAGTGAAACCAAAATTTTAGTCCCGAATTCCGTTCATACTCGACACAGGCAAGAAAATTCCGAAAAAAATAGTAAAAAAATTCAAAAAATTATAAAACCTCATCCGGGCATTATTTTTAGCGAAAACGGGATGAGATAGGCCGAAAAAGAGAAAAAAAAAAATTTTGTCCCAAATTCCGTTCATACTCGCCCCGGGAAAGAAAATTCCGAAAAAAACAGTAAAAAAAATTCAAAAAATTATGAAACCTCTTCCCGGCATTATTTCTCGCCAAAACAGGATGAGATAGGCCAAAAAAGTGAAAACCAAATTTTAGTCCCGAATTCCGTTCATACTCGGCCCGGGAAAGAAAATTCCGAAAAATAATAGTAAAAAAATTCAAAAAATTATAAAACCTCTTCCCGGCATTATTTCTAGCAAAAACGGGATGAGATAGGCAGAAAAAGTGAAAACAAAATTTTAGTCCCGAATTCCGTTCATACTCGGCCCGGGAAAGAAAATTCCGAAAAAAATTGTAAAAAAATTCAAAAAATTATAAAACCTCATCCGGGCATTATTTTTAGTGAAAACGGGATGAGATAGGCCGAAAAAGAGAAAAAAAAAATTTTGTACCAAATTCCGTTCACACTCGCTCCCCCGTTCATACTCGCCCCGGGAAAGAAAATTCCGAAAAAAAACAGTAAAAAAATTCAAAAAAATTATGAAACCTCTTCCCAACATTATTTTTAGCCAAAACGAGATGAGGTAGGCCGAAAAGGTGAAACCAAAATTTGAGTCCCGAATTCCGTACATACTCGGCCCCGGGAAAGAAAATTTCGATTAAAATAGTAAAAAAATTGAAAAAATTATAAAACCTCATCCCGGCATTATTTCTAGCCAAAACGGGATGAGATAGGACGAAAAAGTGGAAAACAAAATTTTAGTCCAGAATTTCGTTCATACTCGGCCCGGGAAAGAAAATTCCGAAAAAAATAGTAAAAAAATTCAAAAAATTATAAAACCTCTTCCTGGCATTATTTCTCGCCAAAACAGGATGAGATAGGCCGAAAAAATGAAAACCAAATTTTAGTCCCGAATACCGTTCATACTCGACACAAGCAAAAAAAATTCCGACAAAAATAGTAAAAAAATTCAAAAAATTATAAAACCTCATCCCGGCATTATTTCTAGCCAAAACGGGATGAGATAGGCCGAAAAAGTGAAAACAAAATTTTAGTCCCGAATTCCGTTCATACTCGGCCCGGGAAAGAAAATTTCGAAAAAAATAGTAAAAAAATTGAAAAATTTATAAAACCTCATCCCGGCATTATTTCTAGCCAAAACGGGATGAAATAGGCCGAAAAAGTGAAAACAAAATTTTAGTCCAGAATTCCGTTCATACTCGGCCCGGAAAGAAAATTCCGAAAAAAATAGTAAAAAAATTCAAAAAATTATAAAACCTCTTCCCGGCATTATTTCTCGCCAAAACAGGATGAGATAGGCCAAAAAAGTGAAAAACCAAATTTTAGTCCCGAATTCCGTTCATACTCGGCCCGGGAAAGAAAATTCCGAAAAATAATAGTAAAAAAATTCAAAAAATTAAAAAACCTCTTCCCGGCATTATTTCTCGCCAAAACAGGATGAGATAGCCCGAAAAAGTGAAAACAAAATTTTAGTCCCGAATTCCGTTCATACTCGGCCCGGGAAAGAAAATTCCGAAAAAATTAGTAAAAAAATACAAAAAATTATAAAACCTCTTCTCGGCATTATTTTTAGCCAAAACAGGATGAAATAGACCAAAAAAGTGAAAACAAAATTTTAGTCCCGAATTCCGTTCATACTCGTCACGGGCAAGAAAATTCCGAAAAAAATAGTAAAAAAATTCAAAAAATTATGAAACCTCTTCCCAACATTATTTTTAGCCAAAACGGGATGAGGTAGGCCGAAAAAGTGAAACCAAAATTTTAGTCCCGAATTCCGTTCATACTCGACACAGGCAAGAAAATTCCGAAAAAAATAGTAAAAAAATTCAAAAAATTATAAAACCTCATCCGGGCATTATTTTTAGCGAAAACGGGATGAGATAGGCCCAAAAAGAGAAAAAAAAAAATTTTGTCCCAAATTCCGTTCATACTCGCCCCGGGAAAGAAAATTTCGAAAAAAACAGTAAAAAAATTCAAAAAATTATGAAACCTCTTCCCAACATTATTTTTTAGCCAAAACGAGATGAGGTAGGCCGAAAAAGTGAAACCAAAATTTTAGTCCCGAATTCCGTTCATACTCGACGCAGGCAAGAAAATTCCGAAAAAAATAGTAAAAAAATTCAAAAAATTATAAAACCTCTTCCCGGCATTATTTCTAGCCAAAACGGGATGAGATAGGCCGAAAAAGTGAAAACAAAATTTTAGTCCCGAATTCCGTTCATACTCGGCCTTGGAAAGAAAATTCCGAAAAAAATAGTAAAAAAATTCAAAAAATTATAAAACCTCATCCGGGCATTATTTTTTGCGAAAACGGGATGTGATAGGCCGAAAAAGAGAAAAAAAAAATTTTTTCCCAAATTCCGTTCATACTCGCCCCGGGAAAGAATATTTCGAAAAAAACAGTAAAAAAATTCAAAAAATTATGAAACCTCTTCCCAACATTATTTTTAGCCAAAACGAGATGAGGTAGGCCGAAAAGGTGAAACCAAAATTTTAGTCCCGAATTCTGTATATACTCGGCCCGGGAAAGAAAATTTCGAAAAAAATAGTAAAAAAATTGAAAAAATTATAAACCCTCATCCCGGCATTCTTTCTAGCCAAAACGGGATGAGATAGGCCGAAAAAGTGAAAACAAAATTTTAGTCCCGAATTCGTTCATACACGGCCCGGGAAAGAAAATTTCGAAAAAGTTAGTAAAAAAATTGAAAAAATTATAAAACCTCTTCCCGGCATTATTTTTAGCCAAAACAGGATGAAATAGACCAAAAAAGTGAAAACAAAATTTTAGTCCCGAATTCCGTTCATACTCGACACGGGCAAGAAAATTCCGAAAAAAATAGTAAAAAAATTGAAAAAATTATAAAACCTCATCCGGGCATTATTTTTAGTGAAAACGGGATGAGATAGGCCGAAAAAGTGAAAACAAAATTTTAGTCCCGAATTCCGTTCATACACGGCCCGGGAAAGAAAATTTCGAAAAAGTTAGTAAAAAAATTGAAAAAATTATAAAACCTCTTCCCGGCATTATTTTTAGCCAAAACAGGATGAAATAGACCAAAAAAGTGAAAACAAAATTTTAGTCCCGAATTCCGTTCATACTCGACACGGGCAAGAAAATTCCGAAAAAAATAGTAAAAAAATTGAAAAAATTATAAAACCTCATCCCGGCATTATTTCTAGCCAAAACGGGATGAAATAGGCCGAAAAAGTGAAAACAAAATTTTAGTCCAGAATTCCGTTCATACTCGGCCCGGGAAAGAAAATTCCGAAAAAAATAGTAAAAAAATTCAAAAAATTATAAAACCTCTTCCCGGCATTATTTCTCGCCAAAACAGGATGAGATAGGCCAAAAAAGTGAAAACCAAATTTTAGTCCCGAATTCCGTTCATACTCGGCCCGGGAAAGAAAATTCCGAAAAAAATAGTAAAAAAATTCAAAAAATTATAAAACCTCTTCCCGGCATTATTTCTCGCCAAAACAGGATGAGATAGGCCGAAAAAATGAAAACCAAATTTTAGTCCCGAATTCCGTTCATACTCGACACAAGCAAAAAAATTCCGACAAAAATAGTAAAAAAATTCAAAAAATTATAAAACCTCATCCCGGCATTATTTCTAGCCAAAACGGGATGAGATAGGCCGAAAAAGTGAAAACAAAATTTTAGTCCCGAATTCCGTTCATACTCGGCCCGGGAAAGAAAATTTCGAAAAAAATTGTAAAAAAATTGAAAAAATTATAAAACCTCATCCCGGCATTATTTCTAGCCAAAACGGGATGAAATAGGCCGAAAAAGTGAAAACAAAATTTTAGTCCAGAATTCCGTTCATACTCGGCCCGGGAAAGAAAATTCCGAAAAAAATAGTAAAAAAATTCAAAAAATTATAAAACCTCTTCCCGGCATTATTTCTCGCAAAACAGGATGAGATAGGCCAAAAAAGTGAAAACCAAATTTTAGTCCCGAATTCCGTTCATACTCGGCCCGGGAAAGAAAATTCCGAAAAATAATAGTAAAAAAATTCAAAAAATTAAAAAACCTCTTCCCGGCATTATTTCTCGCCAAAACAGGATGAGATAGCCCGAAAAAGTGAAAACAAAATTTTAGTCCCGAATTCCGTTCATACTCGGCCCGGGAAAGAAAATTCCGAAAAAATTAGTAAAAAAATACAAAAAATTATAAAACCTCTTCTCGGCATTATTTTTAGCCAAAACAGGATGAAATAGACCAAAAAAGTGAAAACAAAATTTTAGTCCCGAATTCCGTTCATACTCGTCACGGGCAAGAAAATTCCGAAAAAAATAGTAAAAAAATTCAAAAAATTATGAAACCTCTTCCCAACATTATTTTTAGCCAAAACGGGATGAGGTAGGCCGAAAAAGTGAAACCAAAATTTTAGTCCCGAATTCCGTTCATACTCGACACAGGCTAGAAAATTCCGAAAAAAATAGTAAAAAAATTCAAAAAATTATAAAACCTCATCCGGGCATTATTTTAAGCGAAAACGGGATGAGATAGGCCGAAAAAGAGAAAAAAACAAATTTTGTCCCAAATTCCGTTCATACTCGCCCCGGGAAAGAAAATTTCGAAAAAAACAGTAAAAAAATTCAAAAAATTATGAAACCTCTTCCCAACATTATTTTTAGCCAAAACGAGATGAGGTAGGGCCGAAAAGGTGAAACCAAAATTTTAGTCCCGAATTCTGTATATACTCGGCCCGGGAAAGAAAATTTCGAAAAAAATAGTAAAAAAATTGAAAAAATTATAAAACCTCTTCCCGGCATTATTTCTAGCCAAAACGGGATGAGATAGGCCGAAAAAGTGAAAACAAAATTTTAGTCCCGAATTCCGTTCATACTCGGCCTTGGAAAGAAAATTCCGAAAAAAATAGTAAAAAAATTCAAAAAATTATAAAACCTCATCCGGGCATTATTTTTAGCGAAAACGGGATGAGATAGGCCGAAAAAGAGAAAAAAAAAAAATTTTGTCCCAAATTCCGTTCATACTCGCCCCAGGAAAGAAAATTTCGAAAAAAACAGTAAAAAAATTCAAAAAATTATGAAACCTCTTCCCAACATTATTTTTAGCCAAAACGAGATGAGGTAGGCCGAAAAAGTGAAACCAAAATTTTAGTCCCGAATTCCGTTCATACTCGACACAGGCAAGAAAATTCCGAAAAAAATAGTAAAAAAATTCAAAAAATTATAAAACCTCTTCCCGGCATTATTTCTAGCCAAAACGGGATGAGATAGGCCGAAAAAGTGAAAACAAAATTTTAGTCCCGAATTCCGTTCATACTCGGCCTTGGAAAGAAAATTCCGAAAAAAATAGTAAAAAAATTCAAAAAATTATAAAACCTCATCCGGGCATTATTTTTTGCGAAAACGGGATGTGATAGGCCGAAAAAGAGAAAAAAAAAATTTTTTCCCAAATTCCGTTCATACTCGCCCCGGGAAAGAATATTTCGAAAAAAACAGTAAAAAAATTCAAAAAATTATGAAACCTCTTCCCAACATTATTTTTAGCCAAAACGAGATGAGGTAGGCCGAAAAGGTGAAACCAAAATTTTAGTCCCGAATTCTGTATATACTCGGCCCGGGAAAGAAAATTTCGAAAAAAATAGTAAAAAAATTGAAAAAATTATAAAACCTCATCCCGGCATTCTTTCTAGCCAAAACGGGATGAGATAGGCCGAAAAAGTGAAAACAAAATTTTAGTCCCGAATTCCGTTCATACACGGCCCGGGAAAGAAAATTTCGAAAAAGTTAGTAAAAAAATTGAAAAAATTATAAAACCTCTTCCCGGCATTATTTTTAGCCAAAACAGGATGAAATAGACCAAAAAAGTGAAAACAAAATTTTAGTCCCGAATTCCGTTCATACTCGACACGGGCAAGAAAATTCCGAAAAAAATAGTAAAAAAATTGAAAAAATTATAAAACCTCATCCCGGCATTATTTCTAGCCAAAACGGGATGAAATAGGCCGAAAAAGTGAAAACAAAATTTTAGTCCAGAATTCCGTTCATACTCGGCCCGGGAAAGAAAATTCCGAAAAAAATAGTAAAAAAATTCAAAAAATTATAAAACCTCTTCCCGGCATTATTTCTCGCCAAAACAGGATGAGATAGGCCAAAAAAGTGAAAACCAAATTTTAGTCCCGAATTCCGTTCATACTCGGCCCGGGAAAGAAAATTCCGAAAAATAATAGTAAAAAAATTCAAAAAATTAAAAAACCTCTTCCCGGCATTATTTCTCGCCAAAACAGGATGAGATAGCCCGAAAAAGTGAAAACAAAATTTTAGTCCCGAATTCCGTTCATACTCGGCCCGGGAAAGAAAATTCCGAAAAAATTAGTAAAAGAATACAAAAAAATTATAAAACCTCTTCTCGGCATTATTTTTAGCCAAAACAGGATGAAATAGGCCGAAAAAGAGAAAAAAAAAAATTTCTACCAAATTCCGTTCATACTCGCCCCCGTTCATACTCGCCCCGGGAAAGAAAATTCCGAAAAAAACAGTAAAAAAATTCAAAAAATTATGAAACCTCTTCCCAACATTATTTTTAGCCAAAACGAGATGAGGTAGGCCGAAAAGGTGAAACCAAAATTTGAGTCCCGAATTCCGTACATACTCGGCCCGGGATAGAAAATTTCGAAAAAAATAGTAAAAAAATTGAAAAAATTATAAAACCTCATCCCGGCATTATTTCTAGCCAAAATGGGATGAGATAGGACGAAAAAGTGAAAACAAAATTTTAGTCCAGAATTTCGTTCATACTCGGCCCGGGAAAGAAAATTCCGAAAAAAATAGTAAAAAAATTCAAAAAATTATAAAACCTCTTCCTGGCATTATTTCTCGCCAAAACAGGATGAGATAGGCCGAAAAAATGAAAACCAAATTTTAGTCCCGAATTCCGTTCATACTCGACACAAGCAAAAAAATTCCGACAAAAATAGTAAAAAAATTAAAAAAATTATAAAACCTCATCCCGGCATTATTTCTAGCCAAAACGGGATGAGATAGGCCGAAAAAGTGAAAACAAAATTTTAGTCCCGAATTCCGTTCATACTCGGCCCGGGAAAGAAAATTTCGAAAAAAATAGTAAAAAAATTGAAAAAATTATAAAACCTCATCCCGGCATTATTTCTAGCCAAAACGGGATGAAATAGGCCGAAAAAGTGAAAACAAAATTTTAGTCCAGAATTCCGTTCATACTCGGCCCGGGAAAGAAAATTCCGAAAAAAATAGTAAAAAAATTCAAAAAATTATAAAACCTCTTCCCGGCATTATTTCTCGCCAAAACAGGATGAGATAGGCCAAAAAAGTGAAAACCAAATTTTAGTCCCGAATTCCGTTCATACTCGGCCCGGGAAAGAAAATTCCGAAAAATAATAGTAAAAAAATTCGAAAAATTAAAAAACCTCTTCCCGGCATTATTTCTCGCCAAAACAGGATGAGATAGCCCGAAAAAGTGAAAACAAAATTTTAGTCCCGAATTCCGTTCATACTCGGCCCGGGAAAGAAAATTCCGAAAAAATTAGTAAAAAAATACAAAAAATTATAAAACCTCTTCTCGGCATTATTTTTAGCCAAAACAGGATGAAATAGACCAAAAAAGTGAAAACAAAATTTTAGTCCCGAATTCCGTTCATACTCGACACGGGCAAGAAAATTCCGAAAAAAATAGTAAAAAAATTCAAAAAATTATGAAACCTCTTCCCAACATTATTTTTAGCCAAAACAGGATGAGGTAGGCCGAAAAAGTGAAACCAAAATTTTAGTCCCGAAATCCGTTCATACTCGACATAGGCAAGAAAATTCCGAAAAAAATAGTAAAAAAATTCAAAAAATTGTAAAACCTCTTCCCGGCATTATTTCTAGCAAAAACGGGATGAGATAGGTAGAAAAAGTGAAAACAAAATTTTAGTCCCGAATTCCGTTCATACTCGGCGCGGGAAAGAAAATTCCGAAAAAAATTGTAAAAAAATTCAAAAAATTATAAAACCTCATCCGGGCATTATTTTTAGAGAAAACGGGATGAGATAGGCCGAAAAAGAGAAAAAAAAAATTTTGTACCAAATTCCGTTCATAGTCGCCCCCGTTCATACTCGCCCCGGGAAAGAAAATTCCGAAAAAAACAGTAAAAAAATTCAAAAAATTATGAAACCTCTTCCCAACATTATTTTTAGCCAAAACGAGATGAGGTAGGCCGAAAAGGTGAAACTAAAATTTGAGTCCCGAATTCCGTACATACTCGGCCCGGGAAAGAAAATTCCGAAAGAAATAGTAAAAAAATTCAAAAAATTATAAAACCTCATCCGGGCATTATTTTTTGCGAAAACGGGATGTGATAGGCCGAAAAAGAGAAAAATTTTTTTTTTACCAAATTCCGTTCATACTCGCCCCGGGAAAGAATATTTCGAAAAAAACAGTAAAAAAATTCAAAAAATTATGAAACCTCTTCCCAACATTATTTTTAGCCAAAACGGGATGAGGTAGGCCGAAAAGGTGAAACCAAAATTTTAGTCCCGAATTCTGTATATACTCGGCCCGGGAAAGAAAATTTCGAAAAAAATAGTAAAAAAATTGAAAAAATTATAAAACCTCATCCCGGCATTATTTCTAGCCAAAACGGGATGAGATAGGCCGAAAAAGTGAAAACAAAATTTTAGTCCCGAATTCCGTTCATACTCGGCCCGGGAAAGAAAATTTCGAAAAAAATAGTAAAAAAATTGAAAAAATTATAAAACCTCATCCCGGCATTATTTCTAGCCAAAACGGGATGAAATAGGCCGAAAAAGTGAAAACAAAATTTTAGTCCAGAATTCGGTTCATACTCGGCCCGGGAAAGAAAATTCCGAAAAAAATAGTAAAAAAATTCAAAAAATTATAAAACCTCTTCCCGGCATTATTTCTCGCCAAAACAGGATGAGATAGGCCAAAAAAGTGAAAACCAAATTTTAGTCCCGAATTCCATTCATACTCGGCCCGGGAAAGAAAATTCCGAAAAATAATAGTAAAAAAATTCAAAAAATTAAAAAACCTCTTCCCGGCATTATTTCTCGCCAAAACGGGATGAGATAGCCCGAAAAAGTGAAAACAAAATTTTAGTCCCGAATTCCGTTCATACTCGGCCCGGGAAAGAAAATTCCCAAAAAATTAGTAAAAAAATACAAAAAATTATAAAACCTCTTCTCGGCATTATTTTTAGCCAAAACAGGATGAAATAGTCCAAAAAAGTGAAAACAAAATTTTAGTCCAGAATTCCGTTCATACTCGGCCCGGGAAAGAAAATTCCGAAAAATAATAGTAAAAAAATTCAAAAAATAATAAAACCTCTTCCCGGCATTATTTCTAGCAAAAACGGGATGAGATAGGCAGAAAAAGTGAAAACAAAATTTTAGTCCCGAATTCCGTTCATACTCGGCCCGGGAAAGAAAATTCCGAAAAAAATTGTAAAAAAATTCAAAAAATTATAAAACGTCATCCGGGCATTATTTTTAGTGAAAACGGGATGAGATAGGCCGAAAAAGAGAAAAAAAAAATTTTGTACCAAATTCCGTTCACACTCGCCCCCGTTCATACTCGGCCCGGGAAAGAAAATTCCGAAAAAAACAGTAAAAAAATTCAAAAAATTATGAAACCTCTTCCCAACATTATTTTTAGCCAAAACGAGATGAGGTAGGCCGAAAAGGTGAAACCAAAATTTGAGTCCCGAATTCCGTACATACTCGGCCCGGGAAAGAAAATTTCGATTAAAATAGTAAAAAAATTGAAAAGATTATAAAACCTCATCCCGGCATTATTTCTAGCCAAAACGGGATGAGATAGGACGAAAAAGTGAAAACAAAATTTTAGTCCAGAATTTCGTTCATACTCGGCCCGGGAAAGAAAATTCCAAAAAAAATAGTAAAAAAATTCAAAAAATTATAAAACCTCTTCCTGGCATTATTTCTCGCCAAAACAGGATGAGATAGGCCGAAAAAATGAAAACCAAATTTTAGTCCCGAATACCGTTCATACTCGACACAAGCAAAAAAATTCCGACAAAAATAGTAAAAAAATTCAAAAAATTATAAAACCTCATCCCGGCATTATTTCTAGCCAAAACGGGATGAGATAGGCCGAAAAAGTGAAAACAAAATTTTAGTCCCGAATTCCGTTCATACTCGGCCCGGGAAAGAAAATTTCGAAAAAAATAGTAAAAAAATTGAAAAATTTATAAAACCTCATCCCGGCATTATTTCTAGCCAAAACGGGATGAAATAGGCCGAAAAAGTGAAAACAAAATTTTAGTCCAGAATTCCGTTCATACTCGGCCCGGGAAAGAAAATTCCGAAAAAAATAGTAAAAAAATTCAAAAAATTATAAAACCTCTTCCCGGCATTATTTCTCGCCAAAACAGGATGAGATAGGCCAAAAAAGTGAAAACCAAATTTTAGTCCCGAATTCCGTTCATACTCGGCCCGGGAAAGAAAATTCCGAAAAATAATAGTAAAAAAATTCAAAAAATTAAAAAACCTCTTCCCGGCATTATTTCTCGCCAAAACAGGATGAGATAGCCCGAAAAAGTGAAAACAAAATTTTAGTCCCGAATTCCGTTCATACTCGGCCCGGGAAAGAAAATTCCGAAAAAAATAGTAAAAAAATTCAAAAAATTATAAAACCTCTTCCTGGCATTATTTCTCGCCAAAACAGGATGAGATAGGCCGAAAAAATGAAAACCAAATTTTAGTCCCGAATACCGTTCATACTCGACACAAGCAAAAAAATTCCGACAAAAATAGTAAAAAAATTCAAAAAATTATAAAACCTCATCCCGGCATTATTTCTAGCCAAAACGGGATGAGATAGGCCGAAAAAGTGAAAACAAAATTTTAGTCCCGAATTCCGTTCATACTCGGCCCGGGAAAGAAAATTTCGAAAAAAATAGTAAAAAAATTGAAAAATTTATAAAACCTCATCCCGGCATTATTTCTAGCCAAAACGGGATGAAATAGGCCGAAAAAGTGAAAACAAAATTTTAGTCCAGAATTCCGTTCATACTCGGCCCGGGAAAGAAAATTCCGAAAAAAATAGTAAAAAAATTCAAAAAATTATAAAACCTCTTCCCGGCATTATTTCTCGCCAAAACAGGATGAGATAGGCCAAAAAAGTGAAAACCAAATTTTAGTCCCGAATTTCGTTCATACTCGGCCCGGGAAAGAAAATTCCGAAAAATAATAGTAAAAAAATTCAAAAAATTAAAAAACCTCTTCCCGGCATTATTTCTCGCCAAAACAGGATGAGATAGCCCGAAAAAGTGAAAACAAAATTTTAGTCCCGAATTCCGTTCATACTCGGCCCGGGAAAGAAAATTCCGAAAAAATTAGTAAAAAAATACAAAAAATTATAAAACCTCTTCTCGGCATTATTTTTAGCCAAAACAGGATGAAATAGACCAAAAAAGTGAAAACAAAATTTTAGTCCCGAATTCCGTTCATACTCGTCACGGGCAAGAAAATTCCGAAAAAAATAGTAAAAAAATTCAAAAAATTATGAAACCTCTTCCCAACATTATTTTTAGCCAAAACGGGATGAGGTAGGCCGAAAAAGTGAAACCAAAATTTTAGTCCCGAATTCCGTTCATACTCGACACAGGCAAGAAAATTCCGAAAAAAATAGTAAAAAAATTCAAAAAATTATAAAACCTCATCCGGGCATTATTTTTAGCGAAAACGGGATGAGATAGGCCGAAAAAGAGAAAAAAAAAAATTTTGTCCCAAATTCCGTTCATACTCGCCCCGGGAAAGAAAATTTCGAAAAAAACAGTAAAAAAATTCAAAAAATTATGAAACCTCTTCCCAACATTATTTTTAGCCAAAACGAGATGAGGTAGGCCGAAAAAGTGAAACCAAAATTTTAGTCCCGAATTCCGTTCATACTCGACACAGGCAAGAAAATTCCGAAAAAAATAGTAAAAAAATTCAAAAAATTATAAAACCTCTTCCCGGCATTATTTCTAGCCAAAACGGGATGAGATAGGCCGAAAAAGTGAAAACAAAATTTTAGTCCCGAATTCCGTTCATACTCGGCCTTGGAAAGAAAATTCCGAAAAAAATAGTAAAAAAATTCAAAAAATTATAAAACCTCATCCGGGCATTATTTTTTGCGAAAACGGGATGTGATAGGCCGAAAAAGAGAAAAAAAATTTTTTTTCCCAAATTCCGTTCATACTCGCCCCGGGAAAGAATATTTCGAAAAAAACAGTAAAAAAATTCAAAAAATTATGAAACCTCTTCCCAACATTATTTTTAGCCAAAACGAGATGAGGTAGGCCGAAAAGGTGAAACCAAAATTTTAGTCCCGAATTCTGTATATACTCGGCCCGGGAAAGAAAATTTCGAAAAAAATAGTAAAAAAATTGAAAAAATTATAAAACCTCATCCGGGCATTATTTTTAGCGAAAACGGGATGAGATAGGCCGAAAAAGAGAAAAAAAAAAATTTTGTCCCAAATTCCGTTCATACTCGCCCCGGGAAAGAAAATTTCGAAAAAAACAGTAAAAAAATTCAAAAAATTATGAAACCTCTTCCCAACATTATTTTTAGCCAAAACGAGATGAGGTAGGCCGAAAAAGTGAAACCAAAATTTTAGTCCCGAATTCCGTTCATACTCGACACAGGCAAGAAAATTCCGAAAAAAATAGTAAAAAAATTCAAAAAATTATAAAACCTCTTCCCGGCATTATTTCTCGCCAAAACAGGATGAGATAGGCCAAAAAAGTGAAAACCAAATTTTAGTCCCGAATTCCATTCATACTCGGCCCGGGAAAGAAAATTCCGAAAAATAATAGTAAAAAAATTCAAAAAATTAAAAAACCTCTTCCCGGCATTATTTCTCGCCAAAACGGGATGAGATAGCCCGAAAAAGTGAAAACAAAATTTTAGTCCCGAATTCCGTTCATACTCGGCCCGGGAAAGAAAATTCCCAAAAAATTAGTAAAAAAATACAAAAAATTATAAAACCTCTTCTCGGCATTATTTTTAGCCAAAACAGGATGAAATAGTCCAAAAAAGTGAAAACAAAATTTTAGTCCAGAATTCCGTTCATACTCGGCCCGGGAAAGAAAATTCCGAACAAAATAGTAAAAAAATTCAAAAAATTATAAAACCTCTTCCCGGCATTATTTCTCGCCAAAACAGGATGAGATAGGCCAAAAAAGTGAAAACCAAATTTTAGTCCCGAATTTCGTTCATACTCGGCCCGGGAAAGAAAATTCCGAAAAATAATAGTAAAAAAATTCAAAAAATTAAAAAACCTCTTCCCGGCATTATTTCTCGCCAAAACAGGATGAGATAGCCCGAAAAAGTGAAAACAAAATTTTAGTCCCGAATTCCGTTCATACTCGGCCCGGGAAAGAAAATTCCGAAAAAATTAGTAAAAAAATACAAAAAATTATAAAACCTCTTCTCGGCATTATTTTTAGCCAAAACAGGATGAAATAGACCAAAAAAGTGAAAACAAAATTTTAGTCCCGAATTCCGTTCATACTCGTCACGGGCAAGAAAATTCCGAAAAAAATAGTAAAAAAATTCAAAAAATTATGAAACCTCTTCCCAACATTATTTTTAGCCAAAACGGGATGAGGTAGGCCGAAAAAGTGAAACCAAAATTTTAGTCCCGAATTCCGTTCATACTCGACACAGGCAAGAAAATTCCGAAAAAAATAGTAAAAAAATTCAAAAAATTATAAAACCTCATCCGGGCATTATTTTTAGCGAAAACGGGATGAGATAGGCCGAAAAAGAGAAAAAAAAAAATTTTGTCCCAAATTCCGTTCATACTCGCCCCGGGAAAGAAAATTTCGAAAAAAACAGTAAAAAAATTCAAAAAATTATGAAACCTCTTCCCAACATTATTTTTAGCCAAAACGAGATGAGGTAGGCCGAAAAAGTGAAACCAAAATTTTAGTCCCGAATTCCGTTCATACTCGACACAGGCAAGAAAATTCCGAAAAAAATAGTAAAAAAATTCAAAAAATTATAAAACCTCTTCCCGGCATTATTTCTAGCCAAAACGGGATGAGATAGGCCGAAAAAGTGAAAACAAAATTTTAGTCCCGAATTCCGTTCATACTCGGCCTTGGAAAGAAAATTCCGAAAAAAATAGTAAAAAAATTCAAAAAATTATAAAACCTCATCCGGGCATTATTTTTTGCGAAAACGGGATGTGATAGGCCGAAAAAGAGAAAAAAAATTTTTTTTCCCAAATTCCGTTCATACTCGCCCCGGGAAAGAATATTTCGAAAAAAACAGTAAAAAAATTCAAAAAATTATGAAACCTCTTCCCAACATTATTTTTAGCCAAAACGAGATGAGGTAGGCCGAAAAGGTGAAACCAAAATTTTAGTCCCGAATTCTGTATATACTCGGCCCGGGAAAGAAAATTTCGAAAAAAATAGTAAAAAAATTGAAAAAATTATAAAACCTCATCCCGGCATTCTTTCTAGCCAAAACGGGATGAGATAGGCCGAAAAAGTGAAAACAAAATTTTAGTCCCGAATTCCGTTCATACACGGCACGGGAAAGAAAATTTCGAAAAAGTTAGTAAAAAAATTGAAAAAATTATAAAACCTCTTCCCGGCATTATTTTTAGCCAAAACAGGATGAAATAGACCAAAAAAGTGAAAACAAAATTTTAGTCCCGAATTCCGTTCATACTCGACACGGGCAAGAAAATTCCGAAAAAAATAGTAAAAAAATTGAAAAAATTATAAAACCTCATCCCGGCATTATTTCTAGCCAAAACGGGATGAAATAGGCCGAAAAAGTGAAAACAAAATTTTAGTCCAGAATTCCGTTCATACTCGGCCCGGGAAAGAAAATTCCGAAAAAAATAGTAAAAAAATTCAAAAAATTATAAAACCTCTTCCCGGCATTATTTCTCGCCAAAACAGGATGAGATAGGCCAAAAAAGTGAAAACCAAATTTTAGTCCCGAATTCCGTTCATACTCGGCCCGGGAAAGAAAATTCCGAAAAATAATTGTAAAAAAATTCAAAAAATTAAAAAACCTCTTCCCGGCATTATTTCTCGCCAAAACAGGATGAGATAGCCCGAAAAAGTGAAAACAAAATTTTAGTCCCGAATTCCGTTCATACTCGGCCCGGGAAAGAAAATTCCGAAAAAAATAGTAAAAAAATTCAAAAAATTATAAAACCTCATCCGGACATTATTTTTAGCGAAAACGGGATGCGATAGGCCGAAAAAGAGAAAAAAAAAAATTTTGTCCCAAATTCCGTTCATACTCGCCCCGGGAAAGAAAATTTCGAAAAAAACAGTAAAAAAATTCAAAAAATTATGAAACATCTTCCCAACATTATTTTTAGCCAAAACGAGATGAGGTAGGCCGAAAAAGTGAAACCAAAATTTTAGTCCCGAATTCCGTTCATACTCGACACAGGCAAGAAAATTCAGAAAAAAATAGTAAAAAAATTCAAAAAATTATAAAACCTCTTCCCGGCATTATTTCTAGCCAAAACGGGATGAGATAGGCCGAAAAAGTGAAAACAAAATTTTAGTCCCGAATTCCGTTCATACTCGGCCTTGGAAAGAAAATTCCGAAAAAAATAGTAAAAAAATTCAAAAAATTATAAAACCTCATCCGGGCATTATTTTTTGCGAAAACGGGATGTGATAGGCCGAAAAAGAGAAAAAAAAATTTTTTTCCCAAATTCCGTTCATACTCGCCCCGGGAAAGAATATTTCGAAAAAAACAGTAAAAAAATTCAAAAAATTATGAAACCTCTTCCCAACATTATTTTTAGCCAAAACGAGATGAGGTAGGCCGAAAAGGTGAAACCAAAATTTTAGTCCCGAATTCTGTATATACTCGGCCCGGGAAAGAAAATTTCGAAAAAAATAGTAAAAAAATTGAAAAAATTATAAAACCTCATCCCGGCATTCTTTCTAGCCAAAACGGGATGAGATAGGCCGAAAAAGTGAAAACAAAATTTTAGTCCCGAATTCCGTTCATACACGGCCCGGGAAAGAAAATTTCGAAAAAGTTAGTAAAAAAATTGAAAAAATTATAAAACCTCTTCCCGGCATTTTTTTTAGCCAAAACAGGATGAAATAGACCAAAAAAGTGAAAACAAAATTTTAGTCCCGAATTCCGTTCATACTCGACACGGGCAAGAAAATTCCGAAAAAAATAGTAAAAAAATTGAAAAAATTATAAAACCTCATCCCGGCATTATTTCTAGCCAAAACGGGATGAAATAGGCCGAAAAAGTGAAAACAAAATTTTAGTCCAGAATTCCGTTCATACTCGGCCCGGGAAAGAAAATTCCGAAAAAAATAGTAAAAAAATTCAAAAAATTATAAAACCTCTTCCCGGCATTATTTCTCGCCAAAACAGGATGAGATAGGCCAAAAAAGTGAAAACCAAATTTTTGTCCCGAATTCCGTTCATACTCGGCCCGGGAAAGAAAATTCCGAAAAATAATAGTAAAAAAATTCAAAAAATTAAAAAACCTCTTCCCGGCATTATTTCTCGCCAAAACAGGATGAGATAGCCCGAAAAAGTGAAAACAAAATTTTAGTCCCGAATTCCGTTCATACTCGGCCCGGGAAAGAAAATTCCGAAAAAATTAGTAAAAAAATACAAAAAATTATAAAACCTCTTCTCGGCATTATTTTTAGCCAAAACAGGATGAAATAGACCAAAAAAGTGAAAACAAAATTTTAGTCCCGAATTCCGTTCATACTCGTCACGGGCAAGAAAATTCCGAAAAAAATAGTAAAAAAATTCAAAAAATTATGAAACCTCTTCCCAACATTATTTTTAGCCAAAACGGGATGAGGTAGGCCGAAAAAGTGAAACCAAAATTTTAGTCCCGAATTCCGTTCATACTCGACACAGGCAAGAAAATTCCGAAAAAAATAGTAAAAAAATTCAAAAAATTATAAAACCTCATCCGGGCATTATTTTTAGCGAAAACGGGATGAGATAGGCCGAAAAAGAGAAAAAAAAAAATTTTGTCCCAAATTCCGTTCATACTCGCCCCGGGAAAGAAAATTTCGAAAAAAACAGTAAAAAAATTCAAAAAATTATGAAACCTCTTCCCAACATTATTTTTAGCCAAAACGAGATGAGGTAGGCCGAAAAAGTGAAACCAAAATTTTAGTCCCGAATTCCGTTCATACTCGACACAGGCAAGAAAATTCCGAAAAAAATAGTAAAAAAATTCAAAAAATTATAAAACCTCTTCCCGGCATTATTTCTAGCCAAAACGGGATGAGATAGGCCGAAAAAGTGAAAACAAAATTTTAGTCCCGAATTCCGTTCATACTCGGCCTTGGAAAGAAAATTCCGAAAAAAATAGTAAAAAAATTCAAAAAATTATAAAACCTCATCCGGGCATTATTTTTTGCGAAAACGGGATGTGATAGGCCGAAAAAGAGAAAAAAATTTTTTTTTCCCAAATTCCGTTCATACTCGCCCCGGGAAAGAATATTTCGAAAAAAACAGTAAAAAAATTCAAAAAATTATGAAACCTCTTCCCAACATTATTTTTAGCCAAAACGAGATGAGGTAGGCCGAAAAGGTGAAACCAAAATTTTAGTCCCGAATTCTGTATATACTCGGCCCGGGAAAGAAAATTTCGAAAAAAATAGTAAAAAAATTGAAAAAATTATAAAACCTCATCCCGGCATTCTTTCTAGCCAAAACGGGATGAGATAGGCCGAAAAAGTGAAAACAAAATTTTAGTCCCGAATTCCGTTCATACACGGCCCGGGAAAGAAAATTTCGAAAAAGTTAGTAAAAAAATTGAAAAAATTATAAAACCTCTTCCCGGCATTATTTTTAGCCAAAACAGGATGAAATAGACCAAAAAAGTGAAAACAAAATTTTAGTCCCGAATTCCGTTCATACTCGACACGGGCAAGAAAATTCCGAAAAAAATAGTAAAAAAATTGAAAAAATTATAAAACCTCATCCCGGCATTATTTCTAGCCAAAACGGGATGAAATAGGCCGAAAAAGTGAAAACAAAATTTTAGTCCAGAATTCCGTTCATACTCGGCCCGGGAAAGAAAATTCCGAAAAAAATAGTAAAAAAATTCAAAAAATTATAAAACCTCTTCCCGGCATTATTTCTCGCCAAAACAGGATGAGATAGGCCAAAAAAGTGAAAACCAAATTTTAGTCCCGAATTCCGTTCATACTCGGCCCGGGAAAGAAAATTCCGAAAAATAATAGTAAAAAAATTCAAAAAATTAAAAAACCTCTTCCCGGCATTATTTCTCGCCAAAACAGGATGAGATAGCCCGAAAAATTGAAAACAAAATTTTAGTCCCGAATTCCGTTCATACTCGGCCCGGGAAAGAAAATTCCGAAAAAATTAGTAAAAAAATACGAAAAATTATAAAACCTCTTCTCGGCATTATTTTTAGCCAAAACAGGATGAAATAGACCAAAAAAGTGAAAACAAAATTTTAGTCCCGAATTCCGTTCATACTCGTCACGGGCAAGAAAATTCCGAAAAAAATAGTAAAAAAATTCAAAAAATTATGAAACCTCTTCCCAACATTATTTTTAGCCAAAACGGGATGAGGTAGGCCGAAAAAGTGAAACCAAAATTTTAGTCCCGAATTCCGTTCATACTCGACACAGGCAAGAAAATTCCGAAAAAAATAGTAAAAAAATTCAAAAAATTATAAAACCTCATCCGGGCATTATTTTTAGCGAAAACGGGATGAGATAGGCCGAAAAAGAGAAAAAAAAAAATTTTGTCCCAAATTCCGTTCATACTCGCCCCGGGAAAGAAAATTTCGAAAAAAACAGTAAAAAAATTCAAAAAATTATGAAACCTCTTCCCAACATTATTTTTAGCCAAAACGAGATGAGGTAGGCCGAAAAAGTGAAACCAAAATTTTAGTCCCGAATTCCGTTCATACTCGACACAGGCAAGAAAATTCCGAAAAAAATAGTAAAAAAATTCAAAAAATTATAAAACCTCTTCCCGGCATTATTTCTCGCCAAAACAGGATGAGATAGGCCAAAAAAGTGAAAACCAAATTTTAGTCCCGAATTCCATTCATACTCGGCCCGGGAAAGAAAATTCCGAAAAATAATAGTAAAAAAATTCAAAAAATTAAAAAACCTCTTCCCGGCATTATTTCTCGCCAAAACGGGATGAGATAGCCCGAAAAAGTGAAAACAAAATTTTAGTCCCGAATTCCGTTCATACTCGGCCCGGGAAAGAAAATTCCCAAAAAATTAGTAAAAAAATACAAAAAATTATAAAACCTCTTCTCGGCATTATTTTTAGCCAAAACAGGATGAAATAGTCCAAAAAAGTGAAAACAAAATTTTAGTCCAGAATTCCGTTCATACTCGGCCCGGGAAAGAAAATTCCGAAAAAAATAGTAAAAAAATTCAAAAAATTATAAAACCTCTTCCCGGCATTATTTCTCGCCAAAACAGGATGAGATAGGCCAAAAAAGTGAAAACCAAATTTTCGTCCCGAATTCCGTTCATACTCGGCCCGGGAAAGAAAATTCCGAAAAATAATAGTAAAAAAATTCAAAAAATTATAAAACCTCTTCCCGGCATTATTTCTAGCAAAAACGGGATGAGATAGGCAGAAAAAGTGAAAACAAAATTTTAGTCCCGAATTCCGTTCATACTCGGCCCGGGAAAGAAAATTCCGAAAAAAATTGTAAAAAAATTCAAAAAATTATAAAACCTCATCCGGGCATTATTTTTAGTGAAAACGGGATGAGATAGGCCGAAAAAGAGAAAAAAAAAATTTTGTACCAAATTCCGTTCACACTCGCCCCCGTTCATACTCGCCCCGGGAAAGAAAATTCCGAAAAAAACTGTAAAAAAATTCAAAAAATTATGAAACCTCTTCCCAACATTATTTTTAGCCAAAACGAGATGAGGTAGGCCGAAAAGGTGAAACCAAAATTTGAGTCCCGAATTCCGTACATACTCGGCCCGGGAAAGAAAATTTCGATTAAAATAGTAAAAAAATTGAAAAAATTATAAAACCTCATCCCGGCATTATTTCTAGCCAAAACGGGATGAGATAGGACGAAAAAGTGAAAACAAAATTTTAGTCCAGAATTTCGTTCATACTCGGCCCGGGAAAGAAAATTCCGAAAAAAATAGTAAAAAAATTCAAAAAATTATAAAACCTCTTCCTGGCATTATTTCTCGCCAAAACAGGATGAGATAGGCCGAAAAAATGAAAACCAAATTTTAGTCCCGAATTCCGTTCATACTCGACACAAGCAAAAAAATTCCGACAAAAATAGTAAAAAAATTCAAAAAATTATAAAACCTCATCCCGGCATTATTTCTAGCCAAAACGGGATGAGATAGGCCGAAAAAGTGAAAACAAAATTTTAGTCCCGAATTCCGTTCATACTCGGCCCGGGAAAGAAAATTTCGAAAAAAATAGTAAAAAAATTGAAAAAATTATAAAACCTCATCCCGGCATTATTTCTAGCCAAAACGGGATGAAATAGGCCGAAAAAGTGAAAACAAAATTTTAGTCCAGAATTCCGTTCATACTCGGCCCGGGAAAGAAAATTCCGAAAAAAATAGTAAAAAAATTCAAAAAATTATAAAACCTCTTCCCGGCATTATTTCTCGCCAAAACAGGATGAGATAGGCCAAAAAAGTGAAAACCAAATTTTAGTCCCGAATTCCGTTCATACTCGGCCCGGGAAAGAAAATTCCGAAAAATAATAGTAAAAAAATTCAAAAAATTAAAAAACCTCTTCCCGGCATTATTTCTCGCCAAAACAGGATGAGATAGCCCGAAAAAGTGAAAACAAAATTTTAGTCCCGAATTCCGTTCATACTCGGCCCGGGAAAGAAAATTCCGAAAAAATTAGTAAAAAAATACAAAAAATTATAAAACCTCTTCTCGGCATTATTTTTAGCCAAAACAGGATGAAATAGACCAAAAAAGTGAAAACAAAATTTTAGTCCCGAATTCCGTTCATACTCGTCACGGGCAAGAAAATTCCGAAAAAAATAGTAAAAAAATTCAAAAAATTATGAAACCTCTTCCCAACATTATTTTTAGCCAAAACGGGATGAGGTAGGCCGAAAAAGTGAAACCAAAATTTTAGTCCCGAATTCCGTTCATACTCGACACAGGCAAGAAAATTCCGAAAAAAATAGTAAAAAAATTCAAAAAATTATAAAACCTCATCCGGGCATTATTTTTAGCGAAAACGGGATGAGATAGGCCGAAAAAGAGAAAAAAAAAAATTTTGTCCCAAATTCCGTTCATACTCGCCCCGGGAAAGAAAATTTCGAAAAAAACAGTAAAAAAATTCAAAAAATTATGAAACCTCTTCCCAACATTATTTTTAGCCAAAACGAGATGAGGTAGGCCGAAAAAGTGAAACCAAAATTTTAGTCCCGAATTCCGTTCATACTCGACATAGGCAAGAAAATTCCGAAAAAAATAGTAAAAAAATTCAAAAAATTATAAAACCTCTTCCCGGCATTATTTCTCGCCAAAACAGGATGAGATAGGCCAAAAAAGTGAAAACCAAATTTTAGTCCCGAATTCCATTCATACTCGGCCCGGGAAAGAAAATTCCGAAAAATAATAGTAAAAAAATTCAAAAAATTAAAAAACCTCTTCCCGGCATTATTTCTCGCCAAAACGGGATGAGATAGCCCGAAAAAGTGAAAACAAAATTTTAGTCCCGAATTCCGTTCATACTCGGCCCGGGAAAGAAAATTCCCAAAAAATTAGTAAAAAAATACAAAAAATTATAAAACCTCTTCTCGGCATTATTTTTAGCCAAAACAGGATGAAATAGTCCAAAAAAGTGAAAACAAAATTTTAGTCCAGAATTCCGTTCATACTCGGCCCGGGAAAGAAAATTCCGAAAAAAATAGTAAAAAAATTCAAAAAATTATAAAACCTCTTCCCGGCATTATTTCTCGCCAAAACAGGATGAGATAGGCCAAAAAAGTGAAAACCAAATTTTCGTCCCGAATTCCGTTCATACTCGGCCCGGGAAAGAAAATTCCGAAAAATAATAGTAAAAAAATTCAAAAAATTATAAAACCTCTTCCCGGCATTATTTCTAGCAAAAACGGGATGAGATAGGCAGAAAAAGTGAAAACAAAATTTTAGTCCCGAATTCCGTTCATACTCGGCCCGGGAAAGAAAATTCCGAAAAAAATTGTAAAAAAATTCAAAAAATTATAAAACCTCATCCGGGCATTATTTTTAGTGAAAACGGGATGAGATAGGCCGAAAAAGAGAAAAAAAAAATTTTGTACCAAATTCCGTTCACACTCGCCCCCGTTCATACTCGCCCCGGGAAAGAAAATTCCGAAAAAAACAGTAAAAAAATTCAAAAAATTATGAAACCTCTTCCCAACATTATTTTTAGCCAAAACGAGATGAGGTAGGCCGAAAAGGTGAAACCAAAATTTGAGTCCCGAATTCCGTACATACTCGGCCCGGGAAAGAAAATTTCGATTAAAATAGTAAAAAAATTGAAAAAATTATAAAACCTCATCCCGGCATTATTTCTAGCCAAAACGGGATGAGATAGGACGAAAAAGTGAAAACAAAATTTTAGTCCAGAATTTCGTTCATACTCGGCCCGGGAAAGAAAATTCCGAAAAAAATAGTAAAAAAATTCAAAAAATTATAAAACCTCTTCCTGGCATTATTTCTCGCCAAAACAGGATGAGATAGGCCGAAAAAATGAAAACCAAATTTTAGTCCCGAATTCCGTTCATACTCGACACAAGCAAAAAAATTCCGACAAAAATAGTAAAAAAATTCAAAAAATTATAAAACCTCATCCCGGCATTATTTCTAGCCAAAACGGGATGAGATAGGCCGAAAAAGTGAAAACAAAATTTTAGTCCCGAATTCCGTTCATACTCGGCCCGGGAAAGAAAATTTCGAAAAAAATAGTAAAAAAATTGAAAAAATTATAAAACCTCATCCCGGCATTATTTCTAGCCAAAACGGGATGAAATAGGCCGAAAAAGTGAAAACAAAATTTTAGTCCAGAATTCCGTTCATACTCGGCCCGGGAAAGAAAATTCCGAAAAAAAATAGTAAAAAAATTCAAAAAATTATAAAACCTCTTCCCGGCATTATTTCTCGCCAAAACAGGATGAGATAGGCCAAAAAAGTGAAAACCAAATTTTAGTCCCGAATTCCGTTCATACTCGGCCCGGGAAAGAAAATTCCGAAAAATAATAGTAAAAAAATTCAAAAAATTAAAAAACCTCTTCCCGGCATTATTTCTCGCCAAAACAGGATGAGATAGCCCGAAAAAGTGAAAACAAA
The DNA here is from genome assembly GCA_029955605.1 of Quercus engelmannii. Taxonomy (NCBI): domain Eukaryota; kingdom Viridiplantae; phylum Streptophyta; class Magnoliopsida; order Fagales; family Fagaceae; genus Quercus; species Quercus engelmannii. The sequence continues at coordinate 36,139 of JARPSG010000090.1, forward strand.
ATTTTAGTCCCGAATTCCGTTCATACTCGGCCCGGGAAAGAAAATTCCGAAAAAATTAGTAAAAAAATACAAAAAATTATAAAACCTCTTCTCGGCATTATTTTTAGCCAAAACAGGATGAAATAGACCAAAAAAGTGAAAACAAAATTTTAGTCCCGAATTCCGTTCATACTCGTCACGGGCAAGAAAATTCCGAAAAAAATAGTAAAAAAATTCAAAAAATTATGAAACCTCTTCCCAACATTATTTTTAGCCAAAACGGGATGAGGTAGGCCGAAAAAGTGAAACCAAAATTTTAGTCCCGAATTCCGTTCATACTCGACACAGGCAAGAAAATTCCGAAAAAAATAGTAAAAAAATTCAAAAAATTATAAAACCTCATCCGGGCATTATTTTTAGCGAAAACGGGATGAGATAGGCCGAAAAAGAGAAAAAAAAAATTTTGTCCCAAATTCCGTTCATACTCGCCCCGGGAAAGAAAATTTCGAAAAAAACAGTAAAAAAATTCAAAAAATTATGAAACCTCTTCCCAACATTATTTTTAGCCAAAACGAGATGAGGTAGGCCGAAAAAGTGAAACCAAAATTTTAGTCCCGAATTCCGTTCATACTCGACACAGGCAAGAAAATTCCGAAAAAAATAGTAAAAAAATTCAAAAAATTATAAAACCTCTTCCCGGCATTATTTCTAGCCAAAACGGGATGAGATAGGCCGAAAAAGTGAAAACAAAATTTTAGTCCCGAATTCCGTTCATACTCGGCCTTGGAAAGAAAATTCCGAAAAAAATAGTAAAAAAATTCAAAAAATTATAAAACCTCATCCGGGCATTATTTTTTGCGAAAACGGGATGTGATAGGCCGAAAAAGAGAAAAAAATTTTTTTTTCCCAAATTCCGTTCATACTCGCCCCGGGAAAGAATATTTCGAAAAAAACAGTAAAAAAATTCAAAAAATTATGAAACCTCTTCCCAACATTATTTTTAGCCAAAACGAGATGAGGTAGGCCGAAAAGGTGAAACCAAAATTTTAGTCCCGAATTCTGTATATACTCGGCCCGGGAAAGAAAATTTCGAAAAAAATAGTAAAAAAATTGAAAAAATTATAAAACCTCATCCCGGCATTCTTTCTAGCCAAAACGGGATGAGATAGGCCGAAAAAGTGAAAACAAAATTTTAGTCCCGAATTCCGTTCATACACGGCCCGGGAAAGAAAATTTCCAAAAAGTTAGTAAAAAAATTGAAAAAATTATAAAACCTCTTCCCGGCATTATTTTTAGCCAAAACAGGATGAAATAGACCAAAAAAGTGAAAACAAAATTTTAGTCCCGAATTCCGTTCATACTCGACACGGGCAAGAAAATTCCGAAAAAAATAGTAAAAAAATTGAAAAAATTATAAAACCTCATCCCGGCATTATTTCTAGCCAAAACGGGATGAAATAGGCCGAAAAAGTGAAAACAAAATTTTAGTCCAGAATTCCGTTCATACTCGGCCCGGGAAAGAAAATTCCGAAAAAAATAGTAAAAAAATTCAAAAAATTATAAAACCTCTTCCCGGCATTATTTCTCGCCAAAACAGGATGAGATAGGCCAAAAAAGTGAAAACCAAATTTTAGTCCCGAATTCCGTTCATACTCGGCCCGGGAAAGAAAATTCCGAAAAATAATAGTAAAAAAATTCAAAAAATTAAAAAACCTCTTCCCGGCATTATTTCTCGCCAAAACAGGATGAGATAGCCCGAAAAAGTGAAAACAAAATTTTAGTCCCGAATTCCGTTCATACTCGGCCCGGGAAAGAAAATTCCGAAAAAATTAGTAAAAGAATACAAAAAAATTATAAAACCTCTTCTCGGCATTATTTTTAGCCAAAACAGGATGAAATAGACCAAAAAAGTGAAAACAAAATTTTAGTCCCGAATTCCGTTCATACTCGTCACGGGCAAGAAAATTCCGAAAAAAATAGTAAAAAAATTCAAAAAATTATAAAACCTCATCCGGGCATTATTTTTTGCGAAAACGGGATGTGATAGGCCGAAAAAGAGAAAAAAAAAATTTTTTCCCAAATTCCGTTCATACTCGCCCCGGGAAAGAATATTTCGAAAAAAACGGTAAAAAAATTCAAAAAATTATGAAACCTCTTCCCAACATTATTTTTAGCCAAAACGAGATGAGGTAGGCCGAAAAGGTGAAACCAAAATTTTAGTCCCGAATTCTGTATATACTCGGTCCGGGAAAGAAAATTTCGAAAAAAATAGTAAAAAAATTGAAAAAATTATAAAACCTCATCCCGGCATTCTTTCTAGCCAAAACGGGATGAGATAGGCCGAAAAAGTGAAAACAAAATTTTAGTCCCGAATTCCGTTCATACACGGCCCGGGAAAGAAAATTTCGAAAAAGTTAGTAAAAAAATTGAAAAAATTATAAAACCTCTTCCCGGCATTATTTTTAGCCAAAACAGGATGAAATAGACCAAAAAAGTGAAAACAAAATTTTAGTCCCGAATTCCGTTCATACTCGACACGGGCAAGAAAATTCCGAAAAAAATAGTAAAAAAATTGAAAAAATTATAAAACCTCATCCCGGCATTATTTCTAGCCAAAACGGGATGAAATAGGCCGAAAAAGTGAAAACAAAATTTTAGTCCAGAATTCCGTTCATACTCGGCCCGGGAAAGAAAATTCCGGAAAAAATAGTAAAAAAATTCAAAAAATTATAAAACCTCTTCCCGGCATTATTTCTCGCCAAAACAGGATGAGATAGGCCAAAAAAGTGAAAACCAAATTTTAGTCCCGAATTCCGTTCATACTCGGCCCGGGAAAGAAAATTCCGAAAAATAATAGTAAAAAAATTCAAAAAATTAAAAAACCTCTTCCCGGCATTATTTCTCGCCAAAACAGGATGAGATAGCCCGAAAAATTGAAAACAAAATTTTAGTCCCGAATTCCGTTCATACTCGGCCCGGGAAAGAAAATTCCGAAAAAATTAGTAAAAAAATACAAAAAATTATAAAACCTCTTCTCGGCATTATTTTTAGCCAAAACAGGATGAAATAGACCAAAAAAGTGAAAACAAAATTTTAGTCCCGAATTCCGTTCATACTCGTCACGGGCAAGAAAATTCCGAAAAAAATAGTAAAAAAATTCAAAAAATTATGAAACCTCTTCCCAACATTATTTTTAGCCAAAACGGGATGAGGTAGGCCGAAAAAGTGAAACCAAAATTTTAGTCCCGAATTCCGTTCATACTCGACACAGGCAAGAAAATTCCGAAAAAAATAGTAAAAAAATTCATAAAATTATAAAACCTCATCCGGGCATTATTTTTAGCGAAAACGGGATGAGATAGGCCGAAAAAGAGAAAAAAAAAAATTTTGTCCCAAATTCCGTTCATACTCGCCCCGGGAAAGAAAATTTCGAAAAAAACAGTAAAAAAATTCAAAAAATTATGAAACCTCTTCCCAACATTATTTTTAGCCAAAACGAGATGAGGTAGGCCGAAAAAGTGAAACCAAAATTTTAGTCCCGAATTCCGTTCATACTCGACACAGGCAAGAAAATTCCGAAAAAAATAGTAAAAAAATTCAAAAAATTAAAAAACCTCTTCCCGGCATTATTTCCCGCCAAAACAGGATGAGATAGCCCGAAAAATTGAAAACAAAATTTTAGTCCCGAATTCCGTTCATACTCGGCCCGGGAAAGAAAATTCCGAAAAAATTAGTAAAAAAATACAAAAAATTATAAAACCTCTTCTCGGCATTATTTTTAGCCAAAACAGGATGAAATAGACCAAAAAAGTGAAAACAAAATTTTAGTCCCGAATTCCGTTCATACTCGTCACGGGCAAGAAAATTCCGAAAAAAATAGTAAAAAAATTCAAAAAATTATGAAACCTCTTCCCAACATTATTTTTAGCCAAAACGAGATGAGGTAGGCCGAAAAAGTGAAACCAAAATTTTAGTCCCGAATTCCGTTCATACTCGACACAGGCAAGAAAATTCCGAAAAAAATAGTAAAAAAATTCAAAAAATTATAAAACCTCATCCGGGCATTATTTTTAGCGAAAACGGGATGAGATAGGCCGAAAAAGAGAAAAAAAAAATTTTGTCCCAAATTCCGTTCATACTCGCCCCGGGAAAGAAAATTTCGAAAAAAACAGTAAAAAAATTCAAAAAATTATGAAACCTCTTCCCAACATTATTTTTAGCCAAAACGAGATGAGGTAGGCCGAAAAAGTGAAACCAAAATTTTAGTCCCGAATTCCGTTCATACTCGACACAGGCAAGAAAATTCCGAAAAAAATAGTAAAAAAATTCAAAAAATTATAAAACCTCTTCCCGGCATTATTTCTAGCCAAAACGGGATGAGATAGGCCGAAAAAGTGAAAACAAAATTTTAGTCCCGAATTCCGTTCATACTCGGCCCGGGAAAGAAAATTCCGAAAAAAATAGTAAAAAAATTCAAAAAATTATAAAACCTCATCCGGGCATTATTTTTTGCGAAAACGGGATGTGATAGGCCGAAAAAGAGAAAAAAAAATTTTTTCCCAAATTCCGTTCATACTCGCCCCGGGAAAGAATATTTCGAAAAAAACAGTAAAAAAATTCAAAAAATTATGAAACCTCTTCCCAACATTATTTTTAGCCAAAACGAGATGAGGTAGGCCGAAAAGGTGAAACCAAAATTTTAGTCCCGAATTCTGTATATACTCGGCCCGGGAAAGAAAATTTCGAAAAAAAATAGTAAAAAAATTGAAAAAATTATAAAACCTCATCCCGGCATTCTTTCTAGCCAAAACGGGATGAGATAGGCCGAAAAAGTGAAAACAAAATTTTAGTCCCGAATTCCGTTCATACACGGCCCGGGAAAGAAAATTTCGAAAAAGTTAGTAAAAAAATTGAAAAAATTATAAAACCTCTTCCCGGCATTATTTTTAGCCAAAACAGGATGAAATAGACCAAAAAAGTGAAAACAAAATTTTAGTCCCGAATTCCGTTCATACTCGACACGGGCACGAAAATTCCGAAAAAAATAGTAAAAAAATTCAAAAAATTATGAAGCCTCTTCCCAATATTATTTTTAGCCAAAACGGGATGAGGTAGGCCGAAAAAGTGGAACCAAAATTTTAGTCCCGAATTCCGTTCATACTCGACACAGGCAAGAAAATTCCGAAAAAAGTAGTAAAAAAATTCAAAAAATTATAAAACCTCTTCCCGGCATTATTTCTAGCCAAAACGGGATGAGATAGGCCGAAAAAGTGAAAACAAAATTTTAGTCCCGAATTCCGTTCATACTCGGCCCGGGAAAGAAAATTCCGAAAAAAATAGTAAAAAAATTCAAAAAATTATAAAACCTCATCCGGGCATTATTTTTTGCGAAAACGGGATGTGATAGGCCGAAAAAGAGAAAAAAAAATTTTTTCCCAAATTCCGTTCATACTCGCCCCGAGAAAGAATATTTCGAAAAAAACAGTAAAAAAATTCAAAAAATTATGAAACCTCTTCCCAACATTATTTTTAGCCAAAACGAGATGAGGTAGGCCGAAAAGGTGAAACCAAAATTTTAGTCCCGAATTCTGTATATACTCGGCACGGGAAAGAAAATTTCGAAAAAAATAGTAAAAAAATTGAAAAAATTATAAAACCTCATCCCGGCATTATTTCTAGCCAAAACGGGATGAGATAGGCCGAAAAAGTGAAAACAAAATTTTAGTCCCGAATTCCGTTCATACACGGCCCGGGAAAGAAAATTCCGAAAATGTTAGTAAAAAAATTGAAAAAATTATAAAACCTCTTCCCGGCATTATTTTTAGCCAAAACAGGATGAAATAGACCAAAAAAGTGAAAACAAAATTTTAGTCCCGAATTCCGTTCATACTCGACACGGGCAAGAAAATTCCGAAAAAAATAGTAAAAAAATTCAAAAAATTATGAAACCTCTTCCCAATATTATTTTTAGCCAAAACGGGATGAGGTAGGCCGAAAAAGTGGAATCAAAATTTTAGTCCCGAATTCCGTTCATACTCGACACAGGCAAGAAAATTCCGAAAAAAATAGTAAAAAAATTCAAAAAATTATAAAACCTCTTCCCGGCATTATTTCTAGCCAAAACGGGATGAGATAGGCCGAAAAAGTGAAAACAAAATTTTAGTCCCGAATTCCGTTCATACTCGGCCCGGGAAAGAAAATTCCGAAAAAAATAGTAAAAAAATTCAAAAAATTATAAAACCTCTTCCCGGCATTATTTCTCGCCAAAACAGGATGAGATAGGCCAAAAAAGTGAAAACCAAATTTTAGTCCCGAATTCCGTTCATACTTGGCCCGGGAAAGAAAATTCCGAAAAATAATAGTAAAAAAATTCAAAAAATTAAAAAACCTCTTCCCGGCATTATTTCTCGCCAAAACAGGATGAGATAGCCCGAAAAAGTGAAAACAAAATTTTAGTCCCGAATTCCGTTCATACTCGGCCCGGGAAAGAAAATTCCGAAAAAATTAGTAAAAAAATACAAAAAATTATAAAACCTCTTCTCGGCATTATTTTTAGCCAAAACAGGATGAAATAGACCAAAAAAGTGAAAACAAAATTTTAGTTTCGAATTCCGTTCATACTCGTCACGGGCAAGAAAATTCCCAAAAAAATAGTAAAAAAATTCAAAAAATTATGAAACCTCTTCCCAACATTATTTTTAGCCAAAACGGGATGAGGTAGGCCGAAAAAGTGAAACCAAAATTTTAGTCCCGAATTCCGTTCATACTCGACACAGGCAAGAAAATTCCGAAAAAAATAGTAAAAAAATTCAAAAAATTATAAAACCTCTTCCCGGCATTATTTCTAGCCAAAACGGGATGAGATAGGCCAAAAAAGTGAAAACAAAATTTTAGTCCCGAATTCCGTTCATACTCGGCCTTGGAAAGAAAATTCCGAAAAAAATATTAAAAAAATTCAAAAAATTATAAAACCTCATCCGGGCATTATTTTTTGCGAAAACGGGATGTGATAGGCCGAAAAAGAGAAAAAAAAAATTTTTCCCAAATTCCGTTCATACTCGCCCCGAGAAAGAATATTTCGAAAAAAACAGTAAAAAAATTCAAAAAATTATGAAATCTCTTCCCAACATTATTTTTAGCCAAAACGAGATGAGGTAGGCCGAAAAGGTGAAACCAAAATTTTAGTCCCGAATTCTGTATATACTCGGCCCGGGAAAGAAAATTTCGAAAAAAATAGTAAAAAAATTGAAAAAATTATAAAACCTCATCCCGGCATTATTTCTAGCCAAAACGGGATGAGATAGGCCGAAAAAGTGAAAACAAAATTTTAGTCCCGAATTCCGTTCATACACGGCCCGGGAAAGAAAATTTCGAAAAAGTTAGTAAAAAAATTGAAAAAATTATAAAACCTCTTCCCGGCATTATTTTTAGCCAAAACAGGATGAAAAAGACCAAAAAAGTGAAAACAAAATTTTAGTCCCGAATTCCGTTCATACTCGACACGGGCAAGAAAATTCCGAAAAAAATAGTAAAAAAATTCAAAAAATAATGAAACCTCTTCCCAATATTATTTTTAGCCAAAACGGGATGAGGTAGGCCGAAAAAGTGGAACCAAAATTTTAGTCCCGAATTCCGTTCATACTCGACACAGGCAAGAAAATTCCGAAAAAAATAGTAAAAAAATTCAAAAAATTATAAAACCTCTTCCCGGCATTATTTCTATCCAAAACGGGATGAGATAGGCCGAAAAAGTGAAAACAAAATTTTAGTCCCGAATTCCGTTCATGCTCGGCCCGGGAAAGAAAATTCCGAAAAAAATAGTAAAAAAATTCAAAAAATTATAAAACCTCTTCCCGGCATTATTTCTCGCCAAAACAGGATGAGATAGGCCAAAAAAGTGAAAACCAAATTTTAGTCCCGAATTCCGTTCATACTCGGCCCGGGAAAGAAAATTCCGAAAAATAATAGTAAAAAAATTCAAAAAATTAAAAAACCTCTTCCCGGCATTATTTCTCGCCAAAACAGGATGCGATAGCCCGAAAAAGTGAAAACAAAATTTTAATCCCGAATTCCGTTCATACTCGGCCCGGGAAAAAAAAATTCCGAAAAAAATAGGAAAATAATTCAAAAAATTATAATACCTCTTCCCGGCATTATTTCTCGCCAAAACGGGATGAGATAGTCCGAAAAAGTGAAAACAAAATTTTAGTCCCGAATTCCGTTCATACTCGGCCTGGGAAAGAAATTTCCGAAAAAATTAGTAAAAAAATTCAAAAAATTATAAAACCTCTTCCCGGCATTATTTTTAGCGAAAACGGGATGAGATAGGCCGAAAAAATGACAACAAAATTTTAGTCCCGAATTCCGTTCATACTCGACCCGGAAAAGAAAATTAAAAAAAAAATTGTAAAAAAATTCAAAAAATTATAAAACCTCTTCCCGGCATTCTTTTTAGCGGAAAGGGGATGAGATAGGCTGAAAAAGTGAAAACAAAATTTTAGTCCAGAATTCCGTTCATACTCGGCCCGGGAAAGAAAATTCCGAAAAAAATATTAAAAAAAGTTCAAAAAATTATAAAACCTCTTCCCGGCATTATTTCTCGCCAAAACGGGATGAGATAGACCAAAAAAGTGAAAACAAAATTTTAGTCCCGAATTCCGTTCATACTCGACACGGGCAAGAAAATTCAGAAAAAAATAGTAAAAAAATTCAAAAAATTATGAAACCTCTTCCCAACATTATTTTTAGCCAAAACGGGATGAGGAAGGCCGAAAAACTGAAACCAAAATTTTAGTCCCGAATTCCGTTCATACTCGGCCCGGGAATGAAAATTCCGAAAAAAATAGTAAAAAAAGTTCAAAGAATTATAAAACCTCTTCTCGACATTATTTCTCGGCATTATTTCTCGCCAAAACGGGATGAGATAGGCCGAAAAAGTGAAAACAAAATTTTAGTCCAGAATTCCGTTCATACCCGGCTCGGGAAAGAAAATTCCGAAAAAAAGAGTAAAAAAATTCAAAAAATTATAAAACCTCTTCCCGGCATTATTTTTAGCCAAAACGGGATGAGATAGACCAAAAAAGTGAAAACAAAATTTTAGTCCCGAATTCCGTTCATACTCGACACGGTCAAGAAAATTCCGAAAAAAATAGTAAAAAAATTCAAAAAATTATAAAACCTCTTCCCGGCATTATTTCTAGCCAAAACGGGATGAGATAGGCCGAAAAAGTGAAAACAAAATTTTAGTCCAGAATTCCGTTCATACTCGGCCCGGGAAAGAAAATTCCGAAAAAAATAGTAAAAAAAGTTCAAAAAATTATAAAACCTCTTCCCGGCATTATTTTTAGCGAAAACGGGATGAGATAGGCCGAAAAAATGACAACAAAATTTTAGTCCCGAATTCCGTTCATACTCGACCCGAAAAAGAAAATTAAAAAAAAAATTGTAAAAAAATTCAAAAAATTATAAAACCTCTTCCCGGCATTATTTTTAGCGAAAAGGGGATGAGATAGGCTGAAAAAGTGAAAACAAAATTTTAGTCCGGAATTCCGTTCATACTCGCCCCGGGAAAGAAAATTCCGAAAAAAATAGTAAAAAAAGTTCAAAAAATTATAAAACCTCTTCCCGGCATTATTTCTCGCCAAAACGGGATGAGATAGCCCGAAAAAGTGAAATCAAAATTTTAGTCCCGAATTCCGTTCATACTCGGCCCGGGAAAGAAAATTCCAAAAAAAATAGTAAAAAAATTCAAAAAATTATAAAACCTCTTCCCGGCATTATTCATAGCCAGAACGGGATGAGATAGACCAAAAAAGTGAAAACCAAATTTTAGTCCCGAATTCCGTTCATACTCGACACAGGCATGAAAATTCCGAAAAAAACAGTAAAAAAATTCAAAAAATTGTAAAACCTCTTCCCGGCAATATATCTAGCCAAAACGGGATGAGATAGGCCGAAAAAGTGAAAACAAAATTTTAGTCCAGAATTCAGTTCATAGTCGGCTCGGGAAAAAAAAATTCCGAAAAAAATAGTAAACAAACTCAAAAAATTATAAAACCTCTTCCCGGCATTATTTTTAGCCAAAACGGGATGAGATAGGCGAAAAAAGTGAAATCAAAATTTTAGTCCTGAATTCCGTTCATACTCGACAAAGGCAAGAAAATTCCGAAAAAAATAGTAAAAAAATTCAAAAAATTATAAAACCTCTTCCCGGCATTATTTCTCGCCAAAACAGGATGAGATAGGCCAAAAAAGTGAAAACCAAATTTTAGTCCCGAATTCCGTTCATACTCGGCCCGGGAAAGAAAATTCCGAAAAATAATAGTAAAAAAATTCAAAAAATTAAAAAACCTCTTCCCGGCATTATTTCTCGCCAAAACAGGATGAGATAGCCCGAAAAAGTGAAAACAAAATTTTAGTCCCGAATTCCGTTCATACTCGGCCCGGGAAAGAAAATTCCGAAAAAATTAGTAAAAAAATACAAAAAATTATAAAACCTCTTCTCGGCATTATTTTTAGCCAAAACAGGATGAAATAGACCAAAAAAGTGAAAACAAAATTTTAGTCCCGAATTCCGTTCATACTCGTCACGGGCAAGAAAATTCCGAAAAAAATAGTAAAAAAATTCAAAAAATTATGAAACCTCTTCCCAACATTATTTTTAGCCAAAACGGGATGAGGTAGGCCGAAAAAGTGAAACCAAAATTTTAGTCCCGAATTCCGTTCATACTCGACACAGGCAAGAAAATTCCGAAAAAAATAGTAAAAAAATTCAAAAAATTATAAAACCTCATCCGGGCATTATTTTTAGCGAAAACGGGATGAGATAGGCCGAAAAAGAGAAGAAAAAAAATTTTGTCCCAAATTCCGTTCATACTCGCCCCGGGAAAGAAAATTTCGAAAAAAACAGTAAAAAAATTCAAAAAATTATGAAACCTCTTCCCAACATTATTTTTAGCCAAAACGAGATGAGGTAGGCCGAAAAGGTGAAACCAAAATTTTAGTCCCGAATTCTGTATATACTCGGCCCGGGAAAGAAAATTTCGAAAAAAATAGTAAAAAAATTGAAAAAATTATAAAACCTCATCCCGGCATTATTTCTAGCCAAAACGGGATGAGATAGGCCGAAAAAGTGAAAACAAAATTTTAGTCCCGAATTCCGTTCATACACGGCCCGGGAAAGAAAATTTCGAAAAAGTTAGTAAAAAAATTGAAAAAATTATAAAACCTCTTCCCGGCATTATTTTTAGCCAAAACAGGATGAAATAGACCAAAAAAGTGAAAACAAAATTTTAGTCCCGAATTCCGTTCATACTCGACACGGGCAAGAAAATTCCGAAAAAAATAGTAAAAAAATTCAAAAAATTATGAAACCTCTTCCCAATATTATTTTTAGCCAAAACGGGATGAGGTAGGCCGAAAAAGTGGAACCAAAATTTTAGTCCCGAATTCCGTTCATACTCGACACAGGCAAGAAAATTCCGAAAAAAATAGTAAAAAAATTCAAAAAATTATAAAACCTCTTCCCGGCATTATTTCTAGCCAAAACGGGATGAGATAGGCCGAAAAAGTGAAAACAAAATTTTAGTCCCGAATTCCGTTCATACTCGGCCCGGGAAAGAAAATTCCGAAAAAAATAGTAAAAAAAGTCCAAAAAATTATAAAACCTCTTCCCGGCATTATTTTTAGCGAAAACGGGATGAGATAGGCCGAAAAAATGACAACAAAATTTTAGTCCCGAATTCCGTTCATACTCGACCCGAAAAAGAAAATTAAAAAAAAAATTGTAAAAAAATTCAAAAAATTATAAAACCTCTTCCCGGCATTATTTTTAGCGAAAAGGGGATGAGATAGGCTGAAAAAGTGAAAACAAAATTTTAGTCCAGAATTCCGTTCATACTCGCCCCGGGAAAGAAAATTCCGAAAAAAATAGTAAAAAAAGTTCAAAAAATTATAAAACCTCTTCCCGGCATTATTTCTCGCCAAAACGGGATGAGATAGCCCGAAAAAGTGAAATCAAAATTTTAGTCCCGAATTCCGTTCATACTCGGCCCGGGAAAGAAAATTCCAAAAAAAATAGTAAAAAAATTCAAAAAATTAAAAAACCTCTTCCCGGCATTATTTCTCGCCAAAACAGGATGAGATAGCCCGAAAAAGTGAAAACAAAATTTTAGTCCCGAATTCCGTTCATACTCGGCCCGGGAAAGAAAATTCCGAAAAAATTAGTAAAAGAATACAAAAAAATTATAAAACCTCTTCTCGGCATTATTTTTAGCCAAAACAGGATGAAATAGACCAAAAAAGTGAAAACAAAATTTTAGTCCCGAATTCCGTTCATACTCGTCACGGGCAAGAAAATTCCGAAAAAAATAGTAAAAAAATTTAAAAAATTATGAAACCTCTTCCCAACATTATTTTTAGCCAAAACGGGATGAGGTAGGCCGAAAAAGTGAAACCAAAATTTTAGTCCCGAATTCCGTTCATACTCGACACAGGCAAGAAAATTCCGAAAAAAATAGTAAAAAAATTCAAAAAATTATAAAACCTCTTCCCGGCATTATTTCTAGCCAAAACGGGATGAGATAGGCCGAAAAAGTGAAAACAAAATTTTAGTCCCGAATTCCGTTCATACTCGGCCTTGGAAAGAAAATTCCGAAAAAAATAGTAAAAAAATTCAAAAAATTATAAAACCTCATCCGGGCATTATTTTTTGCGAAAACGGGATGTGATAGGCCGAAAAAGAGAAAAAAAATTTTTTTTCCCAAATTCCGTTCATACTCGCCCCGAGAAAGAATATTTCGAAAAAAACAGTAAAAAAATTCAAAAAATTAAAAAACCTCTTCCCGGCATTATTTCTCGCCAAAACAGGATGAGATAGCCCGAAAAAGTGAAAACAAAATTTTAGTCCCGAATTCCGTTCATACTCGGCCCGGGAAAGAAAATTCCGAAAAAATTAGTAAAAGAATACAAAAAAATTATAAAACCTCTTCTCGGCATTATTTTTAGCCAAAACAGGATGAAATAGACCAAAAAAGTGAAAACAAAATTTTAGTCCCGAATTCCGTTCATACACGGCCCGGGAAAGAAAATTTCGAAAAAGTTAGTAAAAAAATTGAAAAAATTATAAAACCTCTTCCCGGCATTATTTTTAGCCAAAACAGGATGAAATAGACCAAAAAAGTGAAAACAAAATTTTAGTCCCGAATTCCGTTCATACTCGACACGGGCAAGAAAATTCCGAAAAAAATAGTAAAAAAATTGAAAAAATTATAAAACCTCATCCCGGCATTATTTCTAGCCAAAACGGGATGAAATAGGCCGAAAAAGTGAAAACAAAATTTTAGTCCAGAATTCCGTTCATACTCGGCCCGGAAAGAAAATTCCGGAAAAAATAGTAAAAAAATTCAAAAAATTATAAAACCTCTTCCCGGCATTATTTCTCGCCAAAACAGGATGAGATAGGCCAAAAAAGTGAAAACCAAATTTTAGTCCCGAATTCCGTTCATACTCGGCCCGGGAAAGAAAATTCCGAAAAATAATAGTAAAAAAATTCAAAAAATTAAAAAACCTCTTCCCGGCATTATTTCTCGCCAAAACAGGATGAGATAGCCCGAAAAATGGAAAACAAAATTTTAGTCCCGAATTCCGTTCATACTCGGCCCGGGAAAGAAAATTCCGAAAAAATTAGTAAAAAAATACAAAAAATTATAAAACCTCTTCTCGGCATTATTTTTAGCCAAAACAGGATGAAATAGACCAAAAAAGTGAAAACAAAATTTTAGTCCCGAATTCCGTTCATACACGGCCCGGGAAAGAAAATTTCGAAAAAGTTAGTAAAAAAATTGAAAAAATTATAAAACCTCTTCCCGGCATTATTTTTAGCCAAAACAGGATGAAATAGACCAAAAAAGTGAAAACAAAATTTTAGTCCCGAATTCCGTTCATACTCGACACGGGCAAGAAAATTCCGAAAAAAATAGTAAAAAAATTGAAAAAATTATAAAACCTCATCCCGGCATTATTTCTAGCCAAAACGGGATGAAATAGGCCGAAAAAGTGAAAACAAAATTTTAGTCCAGAATTCCGTTCATACTCGGCCCGGAAAGAAAATTCCGGAAAAAATAGTAAAAAAATTCAAAAAATTATAAAACCTCTTCCCGGCATTATTTCTCGCCAAAACAGGATGAGATAGGCCAAAAAAGTGAAAACCAAATTTTAGTCCCGAATTCCGTTCATACTCGGCCCGGGAAAGAAAATTCCGAAAAATAATAGTAAAAAAATTCAAAAAATTAAAAAACCTCTTCCCGGCATTATTTCTCGCCAAAACAGGATGAGATAGCCCGAAAAATTGAAAACAAAATTTTAGTCCCGAATTCCGTTCATACACGGCCCGGGAAAGAAAATTTCGAAAAAGTTAGTAAAAAAATTGAAAAAATTATAAAACCTCTTCCCGGCATTATTTTTAGCCAAAACAGGATGAAATAGACCAAAAAAGTGAAAACAAAATTTTAGTCCCGAATTCCGTTCATACTCGACACGGGCAAGAAAATTCCGAAAAAAATAGTAAAAAAATTGAAAAAATTATAAAACCTCATCCCGGCATTATTTCTAGCCAAAACGGGATGAAATAGGCCGAAAAAGTGAAAACAAAATTTTAGTCCAGAATTCCGTTCATACTCGGCCCGGAAAGAAAATTCCGGAAAAAATAGTAAAAAAATTCAAAAAATTATAAAACCTCTTCCCGGCATTATTTCTCGCCAAAACAGGATGAGATAGGCCAAAAAAGTGAAAACCAAATTTTAGTCCCGAATTCCGTTCATACTCGGCCCGGGAAAGAAAATTCCGAAAAATAATAGTAAAAAAATTCAAAAAATTAAAAAACCTCTTCCCGGCATTATTTCTCGCCAAAACAGGATGAGATAGCCCGAAAAATTGAAAACAAAATTTTAGTCCCGAATTCCGTTCATACTCGGCCCGGGAAAGAAAATTCCGAAAAAATTAGTAAAAAAATACAAAAAATTATAAAACCTCTTCTCGGCATTATTTTTAGCCAAAACAGGATGAAATAGACCAAAAAAGTGAAAACAAAATTTTAGTCCCGAATTCCGTTCATACTCGTCACGGGCAAGAAAATTCCGAAAAAAATAGTAAAAAAATTCAAAAAATTATGAAACCTCTTCCCAACATTATTTTTAGCCAAAACGGGATGAGGTAGGCCGAAAAAGTGAAACCAAAATTTTAGTCCCGAATTCCGTTCATACTCGACACAGGCAAGAAAATTCCGAAAAAAATAGTAAAAAAATTCATAAAATTATAAAATCTCATCCGGGCATTATTTTTAGCGAAAACGGGATGAGATAGG
The DNA here is from genome assembly GCA_029955605.1 of Quercus engelmannii. Taxonomy (NCBI): domain Eukaryota; kingdom Viridiplantae; phylum Streptophyta; class Magnoliopsida; order Fagales; family Fagaceae; genus Quercus; species Quercus engelmannii. The sequence continues at coordinate 51,479 of JARPSG010000090.1, forward strand.
CCGAAAAAGAGAAAAAAAAAAATTTTGTCCCAAATTCCGTTCATACTCGCCCCGGGAAAGAAAATTTCGAAAAAAACAGTAAAAAAATTCAAAAAATTATGAAACCTCTTCCCAACATTATTTTTAGCCAAAACGAGATGAGGTAGGCCGAAAAAGTGAAACCAAAATTTTAGTCCCGAATTCCGTTCATACTCGACACAGGCAAGAAAATTCCGAAAAAAATAGTAAAAAAATTCAAAAAATTAAAAAACCTCTTCCCGGCATTATTTCCCGCCAAAACAGGATGAGATAGCCCGAAAAATTGAAAACAAAATTTTAGTCCCGAATTCCGTTCATACTCGGCCCGGGAAAGAAAATTCCGAAAAAATTAGTAAAAAAATACAAAAAATTATAAAACCTCTTCTCGGCATTATTTTTAGCCAAAACAGGATGAAATAGACCAAAAAAGTGAAAACAAAATTTTAGTCCCGAATTCCGTTCATACTCGTCACGGGCAAGAAAATTCCGAAAAAAATAGTAAAAAAATTCAAAAAATTATGAAACCTCTTCCCAACATTATTTTTAGCCAAAACGAGATGAGGTAGGCCGAAAAAGTGAAACCAAAATTTTAGTCCCGAATTCCGTTCATACTCGACACAGGCAAGAAAATTCCGAAAAAAATAGTAAAAAAATTCAAAAAATTATAAAACCTCATCCGGGCATTATTTTTAGCGAAAACGGGATGAGATAGGCCGAAAAAGAGAAAAAAAAAATTTTGTCCCAAATTCCGTTCATACTCGCCCCGGGAAAGAAAATTTCGAAAAAAACAGTAAAAAAATTCAAAAAATTATGAAACCTCTTCCCAACATTATTTTTAGCCAAAACGAGATGAGGTAGGCCGAAAAAGTGAAACCAAAATTTTAGTCCCGAATTCCGTTCATACTCGACACAGGCAAGAAAATTCCGAAAAAAATAGTAAAAAAATTCAAAAAATTATAAAACCTCTTCCCGGCATTATTTCTAGCCAAAACGGGATGAGATAGGCCGAAAAAGTGAAAACAAAATTTTAGTCCCGAATTCCGTTCATACTCGGCCCGGGAAAGAAAATTCCGAAAAAAATAGTAAAAAAATTCAAAAAATTATAAAACCTCATCCGGGCATTATTTTTTGCGAAAACGGGATGTGATAGGCCGAAAAAGAGAAAAAAAATTTTTTTCCCAAATTCCGTTCATACTCGCCCCGGGAAAGAATATTTCGAAAAAAACAGTAAAAAAATTCAAAAAATTATGAAACCTCTTCCCAACATTATTTTTAGCCAAAACGAGATGAGGTAGGCCGAAAAGGTGAAACCAAAATTTTAGTCCCGAATTCTGTATATACTCGGCCCGGGAAAGAAAATTTCGAAAAAAAATAGTAAAAAAATTGAAAAAATTATAAAACCTCATCACGGCATTCTTTCTAGCCAAAACGGGATGAGATAGGCCGAAAAAGTGAAAACAAAATTTTAGTCCCGAATTCCGTTCATACACGGCCCGGGAAAGAAAATTTCGAAAAAGTTAGTAAAAAAATTGAAAAAATTATAAAACCTCTTCCCGGCATTATTTTTAGCCAAAACAGGATGAAATAGACCAAAAAAGTGAAAACAAAATTTTAGTCCCGAATTCCGTTCATACTCGACACGGGCACGAAAATTCCGAAAAAAATAGTAAAAAAATTCAAAAAATTATGAAGCCTCTTCCCAATATTATTTTTAGCCAAAACGGGATGAGGTAGGCCGAAAAAGTGGAACCAAAATTTTAGTCCCGAATTCCGTTCATACTCGACACAGGCAAGAAAATTCCGAAAAAAGTAGTAAAAAAATTCAAAAAATTATAAAACCTCTTCCCGGCATTATTTCTAGCCAAAACGGGATGAGATAGGCCGAAAAAGTGAAAACAAAATTTTAGTCCCGAATTCCGTTCATACTCGGCCCGGGAAAGAAAATTCCGAAAAAAATAGTAAAAAAATTCAAAAAATTATAAAACCTCATCCGGGCATTATTTTTTGCGAAAACGGGATGTGATAGGCCGAAAAAGAGAAAAAAAATTTTTTTCCCAAATTCCGTTCATACTCGCCCCGAGAAAGAATATTTCGAAAAAAACAGTAAAAAAATTCAAAAAATTATGAAACCTCTTCCCAACATTATTTTTAGCCAAAACGAGATGAGGTAGGCCGAAAAGGTGAAACCAAAATTTTAGTCCCGAATTCTGTATATACTCGGCACGGGAAAGAAAATTTCGAAAAAAATAGTAAAAAAATTGAAAAAATTATAAAACCTCATCCCGGCATTATTTCTAGCCAAAACGGGATGAGATAGGCCGAAAAAGTGAAAACAAAATTTTAGTCCCGAATTCCGTTCATACACGGCCCGGGAAAGAAAATTCCGAAAATGTTAGTAAAAAAATTGAAAAAATTATAAAACCTCTTCCCGGCATTATTTTTAGCCAAAACAGGATGAAATAGACCAAAAAAGTGAAAACAAAATTTTAGTCCCGAATTCCGTTCATACTCGACACGGGCAAGAAAATTCCGAAAAAAATAGTAAAAAAATTCAAAAAATTATGAAACCTCTTCCCAATATTATTTTTAGCCAAAACGGGATGAGGTAGGCCGAAAAAGTGGAACCAAAATTTTAGTCCCGAATTCCGTTCATACTCGACACAGGCAAGAAAATTCCGAAAAAAATAGTAAAAAAATTCAAAAAATTATAAAACCTCTTCCCGGCATTATTTCTAGCCAAAACGGGATGAGATAGGCCGAAAAAGTGAAAACAAAATTTTAGTCCCGAATTCCGTTCATACTCGGCCCGGGAAAGAAAATTCCGAAAAAAATAGTAAAAAAATTCAAAAAATTATAAAATCTCTTCCCGGCATTATTTCTCGCCAAAACAGGATGAGATAGGCCAAAAAAGTGAAAACCAAATTTTAGTCCCGAATTCCGTTCATACTTGGCCCGGGAAAGAAAATTCCGAAAAATAATAGTAAAAAAATTCAAAAAATTAAAAAACCTCTTCCCGGCATTATTTCTCGCCAAAACAGGATGAGATAGCCCGAAAAAGTGAAAACAAAATTTTAGTCCCGAATTCCGTTCATACTCGGCCCGGGAAAGAAAATTCCGAAAAAATTAGTAAAAAAATACAAAAAATTATAAAACCTCTTCTCGGCATTATTTTTAGCCAAAACAGGATGAAATAGACCAAAAAAAGTGAAAACAAAATTTTAGTTTCGAATTCCGTTCATACTCGTCACGGGCAAGAAAATTCCCAAAAAAATAGTAAAAAAATTCAAAAAATTATGAAACCTCTTCCCAACATTATTTTTAGCCAAAACGGGATGAGGTAGGCCGAAAAAGTGAAACCAAAATTTTAGTCCCGAATTCCGTTCATACTCGACACAGGCAAGAAAATTCCGAAAAAAATAGTAAAAAAATTCAAAAAATTATAAAACCTCTTCCCGGCATTATTTCTAGCCAAAACGGGATGAGATAGGCCAAAAAAGTGAAAACAAAATTTTAGTCCCGAATTCCGTTCATACTCGGCCTTGGAAAGAAAATTCCGAAAAAAATAGTAAAAAAATTCAAAAAATTATAAAACCTCATCCGGGCATTATTTTTTGCGAAAACGGGATGTGATAGGCCGAAAAAGAGAAAAAAAAAATTTTTCCCAAATTCCGTTCATACTCGCCCCGAGAAAGAATATTTCGAAAAAAACAGTAAAAAAATTCAAAAAATTATGAAACCTCTTCCCAACATTATTTTTAGCCAAAACGAGATGAGGTAGGCCGAAAAGGTGAAACCAAAATTTTAGTCCCGAATTCTGTATATACTCGGCCCGGGAAAGAAAATTTCGAAAAAAATAGTAAAAAAATTGAAAAAATTATAAAACCTCATCCCGGCATTATTTCTAGCCAAAACGGGATGAGATAGGCCGAAAAAGTGAAAACAAAATTTTAGTCCCGAATTCCGTTCATACACGGCCCGGGAAAGAAAATTTCGAAAAAGTTAGTAAAAAAATTGAAAAAATTATAAAACCTCTTCCCGGCATTATTTTTAGCCAAAACAGGATGAAATAGACCAAAAAAGTGAAAACAAAATTTTAGTCCCGAATTCCGTTCATACTCGACACGGGCAAGAAAATTCCGAAAAAAATAGTAAAAAAATTCAAAAAATAATGAAACCTCTTCCCAATATTATTTTTAGCCAAAACGGGATGAGGTAGGCCGAAAAAGTGGAACCAAAATTTTAGTCCCGAATTCCGTTCATACTCGACACAGGCAAGAAAATTCCGAAAAAAATAGTAAAAAAATTCATAAAATTATAAAATCTCATCCGGGCATTATTTTTAGCGAAAACGGGATGAGATAGGCCGAAAAAGAGAAAAAAAAAAATTTTGTCCCAAATTCCGTTCATACTCGCCCCGGGAAAGAAAATTTCGAAAAAAACAGTAAAAAAATTCAAAAAATTATGAAACCTCTTCCCAACATTATTTTTAGCCAAAACGAGATGAGGTAGGCCGAAAAAGTGAAACCAAAATTTTAGTCCCGAATTCCGTTCATACTCGACACAGGCAAGAAAATTCCGAAAAAAATAGTAAAAAAATTCAAAAAATTAAAAAACCTCTTCCCGGCATTATTTCCCGCCAAAACAGGATGAGATAGCCCGAAAAATTGAAAACAAAATTTTAGTCCCGAATTCCGTTCATACTCGGCCCGGGAAAGAAAATTCCGAAAAAATTAGTAAAAAAATACAAAAAATTATAAAACCTCTTCTCGGCATTATTTTTAGCCAAAACAGGATGAAATAGACCAAAAAAGTGAAAACAAAATTTTAGTCCCGAATTCCGTTCATACTCGTCACGGGCAAGAAAATTCCGAAAAAAATAGTAAAAAAATTCAAAAAATTATGAAACCTCTTCCCAACATTATTTTTAGCCAAAACGAGATGAGGTAGGCCGAAAAAGTGAAACCAAAATTTTAGTCCCGAATTCCGTTCATACTCGACACAGGCAAGAAAATTCCGAAAAAAATAGTAAAAAAATTCAAAAAATTATAAAACCTCATCCGGGCATTATTTTTAGCGAAAACGGGATGAGATAGGCCGAAAAAGAGAAAAAAAAAATTTTGTCCCAAATTCCGTTCATACTCGCCCCGGGAAAGAAAATTTCGAAAAAAACAGTAAAAAAATTCAAAAAATTATGAAACCTCTTCCCAACATTATTTTTAGCCAAAACGAGATGAGGTAGGCCGAAAAAGTGAAACCAAAATTTTAGTCCCGAATTCCGTTCATACTCGACACAGGCAAGAAAATTCCGAAAAAAATAGTAAAAAAATTCAAAAAATTATAAAACCTCTTCCCGGCATTATTTCTAGCCAAAACGGGATGAGATAGGCCGAAAAAGTGAAAACAAAATTTTAGTCCCGAATTCCGTTCATACTCGGCCCGGGAAAGAAAATTCCGAAAAAAATAGTAAAAAAATTCAAAAAATTATAAAACCTCATCCGGGCATTATTTTTTGCGAAAACGGGATGTGATAGGCCGAAAAAGAGAAAAAAAATTTTTTTCCCAAATTCCGTTCATACTCGCCCCGGGAAAGAATATTTCGAAAAAAACAGTAAAAAAATTCAAAAAATTATGAAACCTCTTCCCAACATTATTTTTAGCCAAAACGAGATGAGGTAGGCCGAAAAGGTGAAACCAAAATTTTAGTCCCGAATTCTGTATATACTCGGCCCGGGAAAGAAAATTTCGAAAAAAAATAGTAAAAAAATTGAAAAAATTATAAAACCTCATCACGGCATTCTTTCTAGCCAAAACGGGATGAGATAGGCCGAAAAAGTGAAAACAAAATTTTAGTCCCGAATTCCGTTCATACACGGCCCGGGAAAGAAAATTTCGAAAAAGTTAGTAAAAAAATTGAAAAAATTATAAAACCTCTTCCCGGCATTATTTTTAGCCAAAACAGGATGAAATAGACCAAAAAAGTGAAAACAAAATTTTAGTCCCGAATTCCGTTCATACTCGACACGGGCACGAAAATTCCGAAAAAAATAGTAAAAAAATTCAAAAAATTATGAAGCCTCTTCCCAATATTATTTTTAGCCAAAACGGGATGAGGTAGGCCGAAAAAGTGGAACCAAAATTTTAGTCCCGAATTCCGTTCATACTCGACACAGGCAAGAAAATTCCGAAAAAAGTAGTAAAAAAATTCAAAAAATTATAAAACCTCTTCCCGGCATTATTTCTAGCCAAAACGGGATGAGATAGGCCGAAAAAGTGAAAACAAAATTTTAGTCCCGAATTCCGTTCATACTCGGCCCGGGAAAGAAAATTCCGAAAAAAATAGTAAAAAAATTCAAAAAATTATAAAACCTCATCCGGGCATTATTTTTTGCGAAAACGGGATGTGATAGGCCGAAAAAGAGAAAAAAAATTTTTTTCCCAAATTCCGTTCATACTCGCCCCGAGAAAGAATATTTCGAAAAAAACAGTAAAAAAATTCAAAAAATTATGAAACCTCTTCCCAACATTATTTTTAGCCAAAACGAGATGAGGTAGGCCGAAAAGGTGAAACCAAAATTTTAGTCCCGAATTCTGTATATACTCGGCACGGGAAAGAAAATTTCGAAAAAAATAGTAAAAAAATTGAAAAAATTATAAAACCTCATCCCGGCATTATTTCTAGCCAAAACGGGATGAGATAGGCCGAAAAAGTGAAAACAAAATTTTAGTCCCGAATTCCGTTCATACACGGCCCGGGAAAGAAAATTCCGAAAATGTTAGTAAAAAAATTGAAAAAATTATAAAACCTCTTCCCGGCATTATTTTTAGCCAAAACAGGATGAAATAGACCAAAAAAGTGAAAACAAAATTTTAGTCCCGAATTCCGTTCATACTCGACACGGGCAAGAAAATTCCGAAAAAAATAGTAAAAAAATTCAAAAAATTATGAAACCTCTTCCCAATATTATTTTTAGCCAAAACGGGATGAGGTAGGCCGAAAAAGTGGAACCAAAATTTTAGTCCCGAATTCCGTTCATACTCGACACAGGCAAGAAAATTCCGAAAAAAATAGTAAAAAAATTCAAAAAATTATAAAACCTCTTCCCGGCATTATTTCTAGCCAAAACGGGATGAGATAGGCCGAAAAAGTGAAAACAAAATTTTAGTCCCGAATTCCGTTCATACTCGGCCCGGGAAAGAAAATTCCGAAAAAAATAGTAAAAAAATTCAAAAAATTATAAAATCTCTTCCCGGCATTATTTCTCGCCAAAACAGGATGAGATAGGCCAAAAAAGTGAAAACCAAATTTTAGTCCCGAATTCCGTTCATACTTGGCCCGGGAAAGAAAATTCCGAAAAATAATAGTAAAAAAATTCAAAAAATTAAAAAACCTCTTCCCGGCATTATTTCTCGCCAAAACAGGATGAGATAGCCCGAAAAAGTGAAAACAAAATTTTAGTCCCGAATTCCGTTCATACTCGGCCCGGGAAAGAAAATTCCGAAAAAATTAGTAAAAAAATACAAAAAATTATAAAACCTCTTCTCGGCATTATTTTTAGCCAAAACAGGATGAAATAGACCAAAAAAAGTGAAAACAAAATTTTAGTTTCGAATTCCGTTCATACTCGTCACGGGCAAGAAAATTCCCAAAAAAATAGTAAAAAAATTCAAAAAATTATGAAACCTCTTCCCAACATTATTTTTAGCCAAAACGGGATGAGGTAGGCCGAAAAAGTGAAACCAAAATTTTAGTCCCGAATTCCGTTCATACTCGACACAGGCAAGAAAATTCCGAAAAAAATAGTAAAAAAATTCAAAAAATTATAAAACCTCTTCCCGGCATTATTTCTAGCCAAAACGGGATGAGATAGGCCAAAAAAGTGAAAACAAAATTTTAGTCCCGAATTCCGTTCATACTCGGCCTTGGAAAGAAAATTCCGAAAAAAATAGTAAAAAAATTCAAAAAATTATAAAACCTCATCCGGGCATTATTTTTTGCGAAAACGGGATGTGATAGGCCGAAAAAGAGAAAAAAAAAATTTTTCCCAAATTCCGTTCATACTCGCCCCGAGAAAGAATATTTCGAAAAAAACAGTAAAAAAATTCAAAAAATTATGAAACCTCTTCCCAACATTATTTTTAGCCAAAACGAGATGAGGTAGGCCGAAAAGGTGAAACCAAAATTTTAGTCCCGAATTCTGTATATACTCGGCCCGGGAAAGAAAATTTCGAAAAAAATAGTAAAAAAATTGAAAAAATTATAAAACCTCATCCCGGCATTATTTCTAGCCAAAACGGGATGAGATAGGCCGAAAAAGTGAAAACAAAATTTTAGTCCCGAATTCCGTTCATACACGGCCCGGGAAAGAAAATTTCGAAAAAGTTAGTAAAAAAATTGAAAAAATTATAAAACCTCTTCCCGGCATTATTTTTAGCCAAAACAGGATGAAATAGACCAAAAAAGTGAAAACAAAATTTTAGTCCCGAATTCCGTTCATACTCGACACGGGCAAGAAAATTCCGAAAAAAATAGTAAAAAAATTCAAAAAATAATGAAACCTCTTCCCAATATTATTTTTAGCCAAAACGGGATGAGGTAGGCCGAAAAAGTGGAACCAAAATTTTAGTCCCGAATTCCGTTCATACTCGACACAGGCAAGAAAATTCCGAAAAAAATAGTAAAAAAATTCAAAAAATTATAAAACCTCTTCCCGGCATTATTTCTAGCCAAAACGGGATGAGATAGGCCGAAAAAGTGAAAACAAAATTTTAGTCCCGAATTCCGTTCATGCTCGGCCCGGGAAAGAAAATTCCGAAAAAAATAGTAAAAAAATTCAAAAAATTATAAAACCTCTTCCCGGCATTATTTCTCGCCAAAACAGGATGAGATAGGCCAAAAAAGTGAAAACCAAATTTTAGTCCCGAATTCCGTTCATACTCGGCCCGGGAAAGAAAATTCCGAAAAATAATAGTAAAAAAATTCAAAAAATTAAAAAACCTCTTCCCGGCATTATTTCTCGCCAAAACAGGATGCGATAGCCCGAAAAAGTGAAAACAAAATTTTAATCCCGAATTCCGTTCATACTCGGCCCGGGAAAAAAAAATTCCGAAAAAAATAGGAAAATAATTCAAAAAATTATAATACCTCTTCCCGGCATTATTTCTCGCCAAAACGGGATGAGATAGCCCGAAAAAGTGAAAACAAAATTTTAGTCCCGAATTCCGTTCATACTCGGCCTGGGAAAGAAATTTCCGAAAAAATTAGTAAAAAAATTCAAAAAATTATAAAACCTCTTCCCGGCATTATTTTTAGCGAAAACGGGATGAGATAGGCCGAAAAAATGACAACAAAATTTTAGTCCCGAATTCCGTTCATACTCGACCCGGAAAAGAAAATTAAAAAAAAAATTGTAAAAAAATTCAAAAAATTATAAAACCTCTTCCCGGCATTCTTTTTAGCGGAAAGGGGATGAGATAGGCTGAAAAAGTGAAAACAAAATTTTAGTCCAGAATTCCGTTCATACTCGGCCCGGGAAAGAAAATTCCGAAAAAAATATTAAAAAAAGTTCAAAAAATTATAAAACCTCTTCCCGGCATTATTTCTCGCCAAAACGGGATGCGATAGCCCGAAAAAGTGAAAACAAAATTATAGTCCCGAATTCCGTTCATACTCGGCCCGGGAAAGAAAATTCCGAAAAAAATAGTAAAAAAATTCAAAAAATTATAAAACCTCTTCCCGGCATTATTTTTAGCCAAAACGGGATGAGATAGACCAAAAAAGTGAAAACAAAATTTTAGTCCCGAATTCCGTTCATACTCGACACGGGCAAGAAAATTCAGAAAAAAATAGTAAAAAAATTCAAAAAATTATGAAACCTCTTCCCAACATTATTTTTAGCCAAAACGGGATGAGGAAGGCCGAAAAACTGAAACCAAAATTTTAGTCCCGAATTCCGTTCATACTCGGCCCGGGAATGAAAATTCCGAAAAAAATAGTAAAAAAAGTTCAAAGAATTATAAAACCTCTTCTCGACATTATTTCTCGGCATTATTTCTCGCCAAAACGGGATGAGATAGGCCGAAAAAGTGAAAACAAAATTTTAGTCCAGAATTCCGTTCATACCCGGCTCGGGAAAGAAAATTCCGAAAAAAAGAGTAAAAAAATTCAAAAAATTATAAAACCTCTTCCCGGCATTATTTTTAGCCAAAACGGGATGAGATAGACCAAAAAAGTGAAAACAAAATTTTAGTCCCGAATTCCGTTCATACTCGACACGGGCAAGAAAATTCCGAAAAAAATAGTAAAAAAATTCAAAAAATTATAAAACCTCTTCCCGGCATTATTTCTAGCCAAAACGGGATGAGATAGGCCGAAAAAGTGAAAACAAAATTTTAGTCCAGAATTCCGTTCATACTCGGCCCGGGAAAGAAAATTCCGAAAAAAATAGTAAAAAAAGTTCAAAAAATTATAAAACCTCTTCCCGGCATTATTTTTAGCGAAAACGGGATGAGATAGGCCGAAAAAATGACAACAAAATTTTAGTCCCGAATTCCGTTCATACTCGACCCGAAAAAGAAAATTAAAAAAAAAATTGTAAAAAAATTCAAAAAATTATAAAACCTCTTCCCGGCATTATTTTTAGCGAAAAGGGGATGAGATAGGCTGAAAAAGTGAAAACAAAATTTTAGTCCGGAATTCCGTTCATACTCGCCCCGGGAAAGAAAATTCCGAAAAAAATAGTAAAAAAAGTTCAAAAAATTATAAAACCTCTTCCCGGCATTATTTCTCGCCAAAACGGGATGAGATAGCCCGAAAAAGTGAAATCAAAATTTTAGTCCCGAATTCCGTTCATACTCGGCCCGGGAAAGAAAATTCCAAAAAAAATAGTAAAAAAATTCAAAAAATTATAAAACCTCTTCCCGGCATTATTCATAGCCAGAACGGGATGAGATAGACCAAAAAAGTGAAAACCAAATTTTAGTCCCGAATTCCGTTCATACTCGACACAGGCATGAAAATTCCGAAAAAAACAGTAAAAAAATTCAAAAAATTGTAAAACCTCTTCCCGGCAATATATCTAGCCAAAACGGGATGAGATAGGCCGAAAAAGTGAAAACAAAATTTTAGTCCAGAATTCAGTTCATAGTCGGCCCGGGAAAAAAAAATTCCGAAAAAAATAGTAAACAAACTCAAAAAATTATAAAACCTCTTCCCGGCATTATTTTTAGCCAAAACGGGATGAGATAGGCGAAAAAAGTGAAATCAAAATTTTAGTCCTGAATTCCGTTCATACTCGACAAAGGCAAGAAAATTCCGAAAAAAATAGTAAAAAAATTCAAAAAATTATAAAACCTCTTCCCGGCATTATTTCTCGCCAAAACAGGATGAGATAGGCCAAAAAAGTGAAAACCAAATTTTAGTCCCGAATTCCGTTCATACTCGGCCCGGGAAAGAAAATTCCGAAAAATAATAGTAAAAAAATTCAAAAAATTAAAAAACCTCTTCCCGGCGTTATTTCTCGCCAAAACAGGATGAGATAGCCCGAAAAAGTGAAAACAAAATTTTAGTCCCGAATTCCGTTCATACTCGGCCCGGGAAAGAAAATTCCGAAAAAATTAGTAAAAAAATACAAAAAATTATAAAACCTCTTCTCGGCATTATTTTTAGCCAAAACAGGATGAAATAGACCAAAAAAGTGAAAACAAAATTTTAGTCCCGAATTCCGTTCATACTCGTCACGGGCAAGAAAATTCCGAAAAAAATAGTAAAAAAATTCAAAAAATTATGAAACCTCTTCCCAACATTATTTTTAGCCAAAACGGGATGAGGTAGGCCGAAAAAGTGAAACCAAAATTTTAGTCCCGAATTCCGTTCATACTCGACACAGGCAAGAAAATTCCGAAAAAAATAGTAAAAAAATTCAAAAAATTATAAAACCTCATCCGGGCATTATTTTTAGCGAAAACGGGATGAGATAGGCCGAAAAAGAGAAGAAAAAAAATTTTGTCCCAAATTCCGTTCATACTCGCCCCGGGAAAGAAAATTTCGAAAAAAACAGTAAAAAAATTCAAAAAATTATGAAACCTCTTCCCAACATTATTTTTAGCCAAAACGAGATGAGGTAGGCCGAAAAGGTGAAACCAAAATTTTAGTCCCGAATTCTGTATATACTCGGCCCGGGAAAGAAAATTTCGAAAAAAATAGTAAAAAAATTGAAAAAATTATAAAACCTCATCCCGGCATTATTTCTAGCCAAAACGGGATGAGATAGGCCGAAAAAGTGAAAACAAAATTTTAGTCCCGAATTCCGTTCATACACGGCCCGGGAAAGAAAATTTCGAAAAAGTTAGTAAAAAAATTGAAAAAATTATAAAACCTCTTCCCGGCATTATTTTTAGCCAAAACAGGATGAAATAGACCAAAAAAGTGAAAACAAAATTTTAGTCCCGAATTCCGTTCATACTCGACACGGGCAAGAAAATTCCGAAAAAAATAGTAAAAAAATTCAAAAAATTATGAAACCTCTTCCCAATATTATTTTTAGCCAAAACGGGATGAGGTAGGCCGAAAAAGTGGAACCAAAATTTTAGTCCCGAATTCCGTTCATACTCGACACAGGCAAGAAAATTCCGAAAAAAATAGTAAAAAAATTCAAAAAATTATAAAACCTCTTCCCGGCATTATTTCTAGCCAAAACGGGATGAGATAGGCCGAAAAAGTGAAAACAAAATTTTAGTCCCGAATTCCGTTCATACTCGGCCCGGGAAAGAAAATTCTGAAAAAAATAGTAAAAAAAGTCCAAAAAATTATAAAACCTCTTCCCGGCATTATTTTTAGCGAAAACGGGATGAGATAGGCCGAAAAAATGACAACAAAATTTTAGTCCCGAATTCCGTTCATACTCGACCCGAAAAAGAAAATTAAAAAAAAAATTGTAAAAAAATTCAAAAAATTATAAAACCTCTTCCCGGCATTATTTTTAGCGAAAAGGGGATGAGATAGGCTGAAAAAGTGAAAACAAAATTTTAGTCCAGAATTCCGTTCATACTCGCCCCGGGAAAGAAAATTCCGAAAAAAATAGTAAAAAAAGTTCAAAAAATTATAAAACCTCTTCCCGGCATTATTTCTCGCCAAAACGGGATGAGATAGCCCGAAAAAGTGAAATCAAAATTTTAGTCCCGAATTCCGTTCATACTCGACACAGGCATGAAAATTCCGAAAAAAAACAGTAAAAAAATTCAAAAAATTATAAAACCTCTTCCCGGCATTATTTCTCGCCAAAACAGGATGAGATAGGCCAAAAAAGTGAAAACCAAATTTTAGTCCCGAATTCCGTTCATACTCGGCCCGGGAAAGAAAATTCCGAAAAATAATAGTAAAAAAATTCAAAAAATTAAAAAACCTCTTCCCGGCATTATTTCTCGCCAAAACAGGATGAGATAGCCCGAAAAAGTGAAAACAAAATTTTAGTCCCGAATTCCGTTCATACTCGGCCCGGGAAAGAAAATTCCGAAAAAATTAGTAAAAAAATACAAAAAATTATAAAACCTCTTCTCGGCATTATTTTTAGCCAAAACAGGATGAAATAGACCAAAAAAGTGAAAACAAAATTTTAGTCCCGAATTCCGTTTATACTCGTCACGGGCAAGAAAATTCCGAAAAAAATAGTAAAAAAATTCAAAAAATTATGAAACCTCTTCCCAACATTATTTTTAGCCAAAACGGGATGAGGTAGGCCGAAAAAGTGAAACCAAAATTTTAGTCCCGAATTCCGTTCATACTCGACACAGGCAAGAAAATTCCGAAAAAAATAGTAAAAAAATTCAAAAAATTATAAAACCTCATCCGGGCATTATTTTTAGCGAAAACGGGATGAGATAGGCCGAAAAAGAGAAGAAAAAAAATTTTGTCCCAAATTCCGTTCATACTCGCCCCGGGAAAGAAAATTTCGAAAAAAACAGTAAAAAAATTCAAAAAATTATGAAACCTCTTCCCAACATTATTTTTAGCCAAAACGAGATGAGGTAGGCCGAAAAGGTGAAACCAAAATTTTAGTCCCGAATTCTGTATATACTCGGCCCGGGAAAGAAAATTTCGAAAAAAATAGTAAAAAAATTGAAAAAATTATAAAACCTCATCCCGGCATTATTTCTAGCCAAAACGGGATGAGATAGGCCGAAAAAGTGAAAACAAAATTTTAGTCCCGAATTCCGTTCATACACGGCCCGGGAAAGAAAATTTCGAAAAAGTTAGTAAAAAAATTGAAAAAATTATAAAACCTCTTCCCGGCATTATTTTTAGCCAAAACAGGATGAAATAGACCAAAAAAGTGAAAACAAAATTTTAGTCCCGAATTCCGTTCATACTCGACACGGGCAAGAAAATTCCGAAAAAAATAGTAAAAAAATTCAAAAAATTATGAAACCTCTTCCCAATATTATTTTTAGCCAAAACGGGATGAGGTAGGCCGAAAAAGTGGAACCAAAATTTTAGTCCCGAATTCCGTTCATACTCGACACAGGCAAGAAAATTCCGAAAAAAATAGTAAAAAAATTCAAAAAATTATAAAACCTCTTCCCGGCATTATTTCTAGCCAAAACGGGATGAGATAGGCCGAAAAAGTGAAAACAAAATTTTAGTCCCGAATTCCGTTCATACTCGGCCCGGGAAAGAAAATTCCGAAAAAAATAGTAAAAAAAGTCCAAAAAATTATAAAACCTCTTCCCGGCATTATTTTTAGCGAAAACGGGATGAGATAGGCCGAAAAAATGACAACAAAATTTTAGTCCCGAATTCCGTTCATACTCGACCCGAAAAAGAAAATTAAAAAAAAAATTGTAAAAAAATTCAAAAAATTATAAAACCTCTTCCCGGCATTATTTTTAGCGAAAAGGGGATGAGATAGGCTGAAAAAGTGAAAACAAAATTTTAGTCCAGAATTCCGTTCATACTCGCCCCGGGAAAGAAAATTCCGAAAAAAATAGTAAAAAAAGTTCAAAAAATTATAAAACCTCTTCCCGGCATTATTTCTCGCCAAAACGGGATGAGATAGCCCGAAAAAGTGAAATCAAAATTTTAGTCCCGAATTCCGTTCATACTCGGCCCGGGAAAGAAAATTCCAAAAAAAATAGTAAAAAAATTCAAAAAATTATAAAACCTCTTCCCGGCATTATTCATAGCCAGAACGGGATGAGATAGACCAAAAAAGTGAAAACCAAATTTTAGTCCCGAATTCCGTTCATACTCGACACAGGCATGAAAATTCCGAAAAAAAACAGTAAAAAAATTCAAAAAATTGTAAAACCTCTTCCCGTCAATATATCTAGCCAAAACGGGATGAGATAGGCCGAAAAAGTGAAAACAAAATTTTAGTCCAGAATTCAGTTCATAGTCGGCTCGGGAAAAAAAAATTCCGAAAAAAATAGTAAACAAACTCAAAAAATTATAAAACCTCTTCCCGGCATTATTTTTAGCCAAAACGGGATGAGATAGGCGAAAAAAGTGAAATCAAAATTTTAGTCCTGAATTCCGTTCATACTCGACAAAGGCAAGAAAATTCCGAAAAAAATAGTAAAAAAATTCAAAAAATTATAAAACCTCTTCCCGGCATTATTTCTCGCCAAAACAGGATGAGATAGGCCAAAAAAGTGAAAACCAAATTTTAGTCCCGAATTCCGTTCATACTCGGCCCGGGAAAGAAAATTCCGAAAAATAATAGTAAAAAAATTCAAAAAATTAAAAAACCTCTTCCCGGCATTATTTCTCGCCAAAACAGGATGAGATAGCCCGAAAAAGTGAAAACAAAATTTTAGTCCCGAATTCCGTTCATACTCGGCCCGGGAAAGAAAATTCCGAAAAAATTTGTAAAAAAATACAAAAAATTATAAAACCTCTTCTCGGCATTATTTTTAGCCAAAACAGGATGAAATAGACCAAAAAAGTGAAAACAAAATTTTAGTCCCGAATTCCGTTTATACTCGTCACGGGCAAGAAAATTCCGAAAAAAATAGTAAAAAAATTCAAAAAATTATGAAACCTCTTCCCAACATTATTTTTAGCCAAAACGGGATGAGGTAGGCCGAAAAAGTGAAACCAAAATTTTAGTCCCGAATTCCGTTCATACTCGACACAGGCAAGAAAATTCCGAAAAAAATAGTAAAAAAATTCAAAAAATTATAAAACCTCATCCGGGCATTATTTTTAGCGAAAACGGGATGAGATAGGCCGAAAAAGAGAAGAAAAAAAATTTTGTCCCAAATTCCGTTCATACTCGCCCCGGGAAAGAAAATTTCGAAAAAAACAGTAAAAAAATTCAAAAAATTATGAAACCTCTTCCCAACATTATTTTTAGCCAAAACGAGATGAGGTAGGCCGAAAAGGTGAAACCAAAATTTTAGTCCCGAATTCTGTATATACTCGGCCCGGGAAAGAAAATTTCGAAAAAAATAGTAAAAAAATTGAAAAAATTATAAAACCTCATCCCGGCATTATTTCTAGCCAAAACGGGATGAGATAGGCCGAAAAAGTGAAAACAAAATTTTAGTCCCGAATTCCGTTCATACACGGCCCGGGAAAGAAAATTTCGAAAAAGTTAGTAAAAAAATTGAAAAAATTATAAAACCTCTTCCCGGCATTATTTTTAGCCAAAACAGGATGAAATAGACCAAAAAAGTGAAAACAAAATTTTAGTCCCGAATTCCGTTCATACTCGACACGGGCAAGAAAATTCCGAAAAAAATAGTAAAAAAATTCAAAAAATTATGAAACCTCTTCCCAATATTATTTTTAGCCAAAACGGGATGAGGTAGGCCGAAAAAGTGGAACCAAAATTTTAGTCCCGAATTCCGTTCATACTCGACACAGGCAAGAAAATTCCGAAAAAAATAGTAAAAAAATTCAAAAAATTATAAAACCTCTTCCCGGCATTATTTCTAGCCAAAACGGGATGAGATAGGCCGAAAAAGTGAAAACAAAATTTTAGTCCCGAATTCCGTTCATACTCGGCCCGGGAAAGAAAATTCCGAAAAAAATAGTAAAAAAAGTCCAAAAAATTATAAAACCTCTTCCCGGCATTATTTTTAGCGAAAACGGGATGAGATAGGCCGAAAAAATGACAACAAAATTTTAGTCCCGAATTCCGTTCATACTCGACCCGAAAAAGAAAATTAAAAAAAAAATTGTAAAAAAATTCAAAAAATTATAAAACCTCTTCCCGGCATTATTTTTAGCGAAAAGGGGATGAGATAGGCTGAAAAAGTGAAAACAAAATTTTAGTCCAGAATTCCGTTCATACTCGCCCCGGGAAAGAAAATTCCGAAAAAAATAGTAAAAAAAGTTCAAAAAATTATAAAACCTCTTCCCGGCATTATTTCTCGCCAAAACGGGATGAGATAGCCCGAAAAAGTGAAATCAAAATTTTAGTCCCGAATTCCGTTCATACTCGGCCCGGGAAAGAAAATTCCAAAAAAAATAGTAAAAAAATTCAAAAAATTATAAAACCTCTTCCCGGCATTATTCATAGCCAGAACGGGATGAGATAGACCAAAAAAGTGAAAACCAAATTTTAGTCCCGAATTCCGTTCATACTCGACACAGGCATGAAAATTCCGAAAAAAAACAGTAAAAAAATTCAAAAAATTGTAAAACCTCTTCCCGGCAATATATCTAGCCAAAACGGGATGAGATAGGCCGAAAAAGTGAAAACAAAATTTTAGTCCAGAATTCAGTTCATAGTCGGCCCGGGAAAAAAAAATTCCGAAAAAAATAGTAAACAAACTCAAAAAATTATAAAACCTCTTCCCGGCATTATTTTTAGCCAAAACGGGATGAGATAGGCGAAAAAAGTGAAATCAAAATTTTAGTCCTGAATTCCGTTCATACTCGACAAAGGCAAGAAAATTCCGAAAAAAATAGTAAAAAAATTCAAAAAATTATAAAACCTCTTCCCGGCATTATTTCTCGCGAAAACAGGATGAGATAGGCCAAAAAAGTGAAAACCAAATTTTAGTCCCGAATTCCGTTCATACTCGGCCCGGGAAAGAAAATTCCGAAAAATAATAGTAAAAAAATTCAAAAAATTAAAAAACCTCTTCCCGGCATTATTTCTCGCCAAAACAGGATGAGATAGCCCGAAAAAGTGAAAACAAAATTTTAGTCCCGAATTCCGTTCATACTCGGCCCGGGAAAGAAAATTCCGAAAAAATTAGTAAAAAAATACAAAAAATTATAAAACCTCTTCTCGGCATTATTTTTAGCCAAAACAGGATGAAATAGACCAAAAAAGTGAAAACAAAATTTTAGTCCCGAATTCCGTTCATACTCGTCACGGGCAAGAAAATTCCGAAAAAAATAGTAAAAAAATTCAAAAAATTATGAAACCTCTTCCCAACATTATTTTTAGCCAAAACGGGATGAGGTAGGCCGAAAAAGTGAAACCAAAATTTTAGTCCCGAATTCCGTTCATACTCGACACAGGCAAGAAAATTCCGAAAAAAATAGTAAAAAAATTCAAAAAATTATAAAACCTCATCCGGGCATTATTTTTAGCGAAAACGGGATGAGATAGGCCGAAAAAGAGAAGAAAAAAAATTTTGTCCCAAATTCCGTTCATACTCGCCCCGGGAAAGAAAATTTCGAAAAAAACAGTAAAAAAATTCAAAAAATTATGAAACCTCTTCCCAACATTATTTTTAGCCAAAACGAGATGAGGTAGGCCGAAAAGGTGAAACCAAAATTTTAGTCCCGAATTCTGTATATACTCGGCCCGGGAAAGAAAATTTCGAAAAAAATAGTAAAAAAATTGAAAAAATTATAAAACCTCATCCCGGCATTATTTCTAGCCAAAACGGGATGAGATAGGCCGAAAAAGTGAAAACAAAATTTTAGTCCCGAATTCCGTTCATACACGGCCCGGGAAAGAAAATTTCGAAAAAGTTAGTAAAAAAATTGAAAAAATTATAAAACCTCTTCCCGGCATTATTTTTAGCCAAAACAGGATGAAATAGACCAAAAAAGTGAAAACAAAATTTTAGTCCCGAATTCCGTTCATACTCGACACGGGCAAGAAAATTCCGAAAAAAATAGTAAAAAAATTCAAAAAATTATGAAACCTCTTCCCAATATTATTTTTAGCCAAAACGGGATGAGGTAGGCCGAAAAAGTGGAACCAAAATTTTAGTCCCGAATTCCGTTCATACTCGACACAGGCAAGAAAATTCCGAAAAAAATAGTAAAAAAATTCAAAAAATTATAAAACCTCTTCCCGGCATTATTTCTAGCCAAAACGGGATGAGATAGGCCGAAAAAGTGAAAACAAAATTTTAGTCCCGAATTCCGTTCATACTCGGCCCGGGAAAGAAAATTCCGAAAAAAATAGTAAAAAAATTCAAAAAATTATAAAACCTCTTCCCGGCATTATTTCTCGCCAAAACAGGATGAGATAGGCCAAAAAAGTGAAAACCAAATTTTAGTCCCGAATTCCGTTCATACTCGGCCCGGGAAAGAAAATTCCGAAAAATAATAGTAAAAAAATTCAAAAAATTAAAAAACCTCTTCCCGGCATTATTTCTCGCCAAAACAGGATGAGATAGGCCAAAAAAGTGAAAACAAAATTTTAGTCCCGAATTCCGTTCATACTCGGCCCGGGAAAGAAAATTCCGAAAAAATTAGTAAAAAAATACAAAAAATTATAAAACCTCTTCTCGGCATTATTTTTAGCCAAAACAGGATGAAATAGACCAAAAAAGTGAAAACAAAATTTTAGTCCCGAATTCCGTTCATACTCGTCACGGGCAAGAAAATTCCGAAAAAAATAGTAAAAAAATTCAAAAAATTATGAAACCTCTTCCCAACATTATTTTTAGCCAAAACGGGATGAGGTAGGCCGAAAAAGTGAAACCAAAATTTTAGTCCCGAATTCCGTTCATACTCGACACAGGCAAGAAAATTCCGAAAAAAATAGTAAAAAAATTCAAAAAATTATAAAACCTCATCCGGGCATTATTTTTAGCGAAAACGGGATGAGATAGGCCGAAAAAGAGAAGAAAAAAAATTTTGTCCCAAATTCCGTTCATACTCGCCCCGGGAAAGAAAATTTCGAAAAAAACAGTAAAAAAATTGAAAAAATTATGAAACCTCTTCCCAACATTATTTTTAGCCAAAACGAGATGAGGTAGGCCGAAAAGGTGAAACCAAAATTTTAGTCCCGAATTCTGTATATACTCGGCCCGGGAAAGAAAATTTCGAAAAAAATAGTAAAAAAATTGAAAAAATTATAA
Source organism: Quercus engelmannii (assembly GCA_029955605.1). Taxonomy (NCBI): domain Eukaryota; kingdom Viridiplantae; phylum Streptophyta; class Magnoliopsida; order Fagales; family Fagaceae; genus Quercus; species Quercus engelmannii. Next base: position 71,771 of record JARPSG010000090.1, read on the forward strand.
AACCTCATCCCGGCATTATTTCTAGCCAAAACGGGATGAGATAGGCCGAAAAAGTGAAAACAAAATTTTAGTCCCGAATTCCGTTCATACACGGCCCGGGAAAGAAAATTTCGAAAAAGTTAGTAAAAAAATTGAAAAAATTATAAAACCTCTTCCCGGCATTATTTTTAGCCAAAACAGGATGAAATAGACCAAAAAAGTGAAAACAAAATTTTAGTCCCGAATTCCGTTCATACTCGACACGGGCAAGAAAATTCCGAAAAAAATAGTAAAAAAATTCAAAAAATTATGAAACCTCTTCCCAATATTATTTTTAGCCAAAACGGGATGAGGTAGGCCGAAAAAGTGGAACCAAAATTTTAGTCCCGAATTCCGTTCATACTCGACACAGGCAAGAAAATTCCGAAAAAAATAGTAAAAAAATTCAAAAAATTATAAAACCTCTTCCCGGCATTATTTCTAGCCAAAACGGGATGAGATAGGCCGAAAAAGTGAAAACAAAATTTTAGTCCCGAATTCCGTTCATACTCGGCCCGGGAAAGAAAATTCCGAAAAAAATAGTAAAAAAAGTTCAAAAAATTATAAAACCTCTTCCCGGCATTATTTTTAGCGAAAACGGGATGAGATAGGCCGAAAAAATGACAACAAAATTTTAGTCCCGAATTCCGTTCATACTCGACCCGAAAAAGAAAATTAAAAAAAAAATTGTAAAAAAATTCAAAAAATTATAAAACCTCTTCCCGGCATTATTTTTAGCGAAAAGGGGATGAGATAGGCTGAAAAAGTGAAAACAAAATTTTAGTCCAGAATTCCGTTCATACTCGCCCCGGGAAAGAAAATTCCGAAAAAAATAGTAAAAAAAGTTCAAAAAATTATAAAACCTCTTCCCGGCATTATTTCTCGCCAAAACGGGATGAGATAGCCCGAAAAAGTGAAATCAAAATTTTAGTCCCGAATTCCGTTCATACTCGGCCCGGGAAAGAAAATTCCAAAAAAAATAGTAAAAAAATTCAAAAAATTATAAAACCTCTTCCCGGCATTATTCATAGCCAGAACGGGATGAGATAGACCAAAAAAGTGAAAACCAAATTTTAGTCCCGAATTCCGTTCATACTCGACACAGGCATGAAAATTCCGAAAAAAAACAGTAAAAAAATTCAAAAAATTGTAAAACCTCTTCCCGGCAATATATCCAGCCAAAACGGGATGAGATAGGCCGAAAAAGTGAAAACAAAATTTTAGTCCAGAATTCCGTTCATACTCGCCCCGGGAAAGAAAATTCCGAAAAAAATAGTAAAAAAAGTTCAAAAAATTATAAAACCTCTTCCCGGCATTATTTCTCGCCAAAACGGGATGAGATAGCCCGAAAAAGTGAAATCAAAATTTTAGTCCCGAATTCCGTTCATACTCGGCCCGGGAAAGAAAATTCCAAAAAAAATAGTAAAAAAATTCAAAAAATTATAAAACCTCTTCCCGGCATTATTCATAGCCAGAACGGGATGAGATAGACCAAAAAAGTGAAAACCAAATTTTAGTCCCGAATTCCGTTCATACTCGACACAGGCATGAAAATTCCGAAAAAAAACAGTAAAAAAATTCAAAAAATTGTAAAACCTCTTCCCGGCAATATATCCAGCCAAAACGGGATGAGATAGGCCGAAAAAGTGAAAACAAAATTTTAGTCCAGAATTCAGTTCATAGTCGGCCCGGGAAAAAAAAATTCCGAAAAAAATAGTAAACAAACTCAAAAAATTATAAAACCTCTTCCCGGCATTATTTTTAGCCAAAACGGGATGAGATAGGCGAAAAAAGTGAAATCAAAATTTTAGTCCTGAATTCCGTTCATACTCGACAAAGGCAAGAAAATTCCGAAAAAAATAGTAAAAAAATTCAAAAAATTATAAAACCTCTTCCCGGCATTATTTCTCGCCAAAACAGGATGAGATAGGCCAAAAAAGTGAAAACCAAATTTTAGTCCCGAATTCCGTTCATACTCGGCCCGGGAAAGAAAATTCCGAAAAATAATAGTAAAAAAATTCAAAAAATTAAAAAACCTCTTCCCGGCATTATTTCTCGCCAAAACAGGATGAGATAGCCCGAAAAAGTGAAAACAAAATTTTAGTCCCGAATTCCGTTCATACTCGGCCCGGGAAAGAAAATTCCGAAAAAATTAGTAAAAAAATACAAAAAATTATAAAACCTCTTCTCGGCATTATTTTTAGCCAAAACAGGATGAAATAGACCAAAAAAGTGAAAACAAAATTTTAGTCCCGAATTCCGTTTATACTCGTCACGGGCAAGAAAATTCCGAAAAAAATAGTAAAAAAATTCAAAAAATTATGAAACCTCTTCCCAACATTATTTTTAGCCAAAACGGGATGAGGTAGGCCGAAAAAGTGAAACCAAAATTTTAGTCCCGAATTCCGTTCATACTCGACACAGGCAAGAAAATTCCGAAAAAAATAGTAAAAAAATTCAAAAAATTATAAAACCTCATCCGGGCATTATTTTTAGCGAAAACGGGATGAGATAGGCCGAAAAAGAGAAGAAAAAAAATTTTGTCCCAAATTCCGTTCATACTCGCCCCGGGAAAGAAAATTTCGAAAAAAACAGTAAAAAAATTCAAAAAATTATGAAACCTCTTCCCAACATTATTTTTAGCCAAAACGAGATGAGGTAGGCCGAAAAGGTGAAACCAAAATTTTAGTCCCGAATTCTGTATATACTCGGCCCGGGAAAGAAAATTTCGAAAAAAATAGTAAAAAAATTGAAAAAATTATAAAACCTCATCCCGGCATTATTTCTAGCCAAAACGGGATGAGATAGGCCGAAAAAGTGAAAACAAAATTTTAGTCCCGAATTCCGTTCATACACGGCCCGGGAAAGAAAATTTCGAAAAAGTTAGTAAAAAAATTGAAAAAATTATAAAACCTCTTCCCGGCATTATTTTTAGCCAAAACAGGATGAAATAGACCAAAAAAGTGAAAACAAAATTTTAGTCCCGAATTCCGTTCATACTCGACACGGGCAAGAAAATTCCGAAAAAAATAGTAAAAAAATTCAAAAAATTATGAAACCTCTTCCCAATATTATTTTTAGCCAAAACGGGATGAGGTAGGCCGAAAAAGTGGAACCAAAATTTTAGTCCCGAATTCCGTTCATACTCGACACAGGCAAGAAAATTCCGAAAAAAATAGTAAAAAAATTCAAAAAATTATAAAACCTCTTCCCGGCATTATTTCTAGCCAAAACGGGATGAGATAGGCCGAAAAAGTGAAAACAAAATTTTAGTCCCGAATTCCGTTCATACTCGGCCCGGGAAAGAAAATTCCGAAAAAAATAGTAAAAAAAGTCCAAAAAATTATAAAACCTCTTCCCGGCATTATTTTTAGCGAAAACGGGATGAGATAGGCCGAAAAAATGACAACAAAATTTTAGTCCCGAATTCCGTTCATACTCGACCCGAAAAAGAAAATTAAAAAAAAAATTGTAAAAAAATTCAAAAAATTATAAAACCTCTTCCCGGCATTATTTTTAGCGAAAAGGGGATGAGATAGGCTGAAAAAGTGAAAACAAAATTTTAGTCCAGAATTCCGTTCATACTCGCCCCGGGAAAGAAAATTCCGAAAAAAATAGTAAAAAAAGTTCAAAAAATTATAAAACCTCTTCCCGGCATTATTTCTCGCCAAAACGGGATGAGATAGCCCGAAAAAGTGAAATCAAAATTTTAGTCCCGAATTCCGTTCATACTCGGCCCGGGAAAGAAAATTCCAAAAAAAATAGTAAAAAAATTCAAAAAATTATAAAACCTCTTCCCGGCATTATTCATAGCCAGAACGGGATGAGATAGACCAAAAAAGTGAAAACCAAATTTTAGTCCCGAATTCCGTTCATACTCGACACAGGCATGAAAATTCCGAAAAAAAACAGTAAAAAAATTCAAAAAATTGTAAAACCTCTTCCCGTCAATATATCTAGCCAAAACGGGATGAGATAGGCCGAAAAAGTGAAAACAAAATTTTAGTCCAGAATTCAGTTCATAGTCGGCTCGGGAAAAAAAAATTCCGAAAAAAATAGTAAACAAACTCAAAAAATTATAAAACCTCTTCCCGGCATTATTTTTAGCCAAAACGGGATGAGATAGGCGAAAAAAGTGAAATCAAAATTTTAGTCCTGAATTCCGTTCATACTCGACAAAGGCAAGAAAATTCCGAAAAAAATAGTAAAAAAATTCAAAAAATTATAAAACCTCTTCCCGGCATTATTTCTCGCCAAAACAGGATGAGATAGGCCAAAAAAGTGAAAACCAAATTTTAGTCCCGAATTCCGTTCATACTCGGCCCGGGAAAGAAAATTCCGAAAAATAATAGTAAAAAAATTCAAAAAATTAAAAAACCTCTTCCCGGCATTATTTCTCGCCAAAACAGGATGAGATAGCCCGAAAAAGTGAAAACAAAATTTTAGTCCCGAATTCCGTTCATACTCGGCCCGGGAAAGAAAATTCCAAAAAAATTAGTAAAAAAATACAAAAAATTATAAAACCTCTTCTCGGCATTATTTTTAGCCAAAACAGGATGAAATAGACCAAAAAAGTGAAAACAAAATTTTAGTCCCGAATTCCGTTTATACTCGTCACGGGCAAGAAAATTCCGAAAAAAATAGTAAAAAAATTCAAAAAATTATGAAACCTCTTCCCAACATTATTTTTAGCCAAAACGGGATGAGGTAGGCCGAAAAAGTGAAACCAAAATTTTAGTCCCGAATTCCGTTCATACTCGACACAGGCAAGAAAATTCCGAAAAAAATAGTAAAAAAATTCAAAAAATTATAAAACCTCATCCGGGCATTATTTTTAGCGAAAACGGGATGAGATAGGCCGAAAAAGAGAAGAAAAAAAATTTTGTCCCAAATTCCGTTCATACTCGCCCCGGGAAAGAAAATTTCGAAAAAAACAGTAAAAAAATTCAAAAAATTATGAAACCTCTTCCCAACATTATTTTTAGCCAAAACGAGATGAGGTAGGCCGAAAAGGTGAAACCAAAATTTTAGTCCCGAATTCTGTATATACTCGGCCCGGGAAAGAAAATTTCGAAAAAAATAGTAAAAAAATTGAAAAAATTATAAAACCTCATCCCGGCATTATTTCTAGCCAAAACGGGATGAGATAGGCCGAAAAAGTGAAAACAAAATTTTAGTCCCGAATTCCGTTCATACACGGCCCGGGAAAGAAAATTTCGAAAAAGTTAGTAAAAAAATTGAAAAAATTATAAAACCTCTTCCCGGCATTATTTTTAGCCAAAACAGGATGAAATAGACCAAAAAAGTGAAAACAAAATTTTAGTCCCGAATTCCGTTCATACTCGACACGGGCAAGAAAATTCCGAAAAAAATAGTAAAAAAATTCAAAAAATTATGAAACCTCTTCCCAATATTATTTTTAGCCAAAACGGGATGAGGTAGGCCGAAAAAGTGGAACCAAAATTTTAGTCCCGAATTCCGTTCATACTCGACACAGGCAAGAAAATTCCGAAAAAAATAGTAAAAAAATTCAAAAAATTATAAAACCTCTTCCCGGCATTATTTCTAGCCAAAACGGGATGAGATAGGCCGAAAAAGTGAAAACAAAATTTTAGTCCCGAATTCCGTTCATACTCGGCCCGGGAAAGAAAATTCCGAAAAAAATAGTAAAAAAAGTCCAAAAAATTATAAAACCTCTTCCCGGCATTATTTTTAGCGAAAACGGGATGAGATAGGCCGAAAAAATGACAACAAAATTTTAGTCCCGAATTCCGTTCATACTCGACCCGAAAAAGAAAATTAAAAAAAAAATTGTAAAAAAATTCAAAAAATTATAAAACCTCTTCCCGGCATTATTTTTAGCGAAAAGGGGATGAGATAGGCTGAAAAAGTGAAAACAAAATTTTAGTCCAGAATTCCGTTCATACTCGCCCCGGGAAAGAAAATTCCGAAAAAAATAGTAAAAAAAGTTCAAAAAATTATAAAACCTCTTCCCGGCATTATTTCTCGCCAAAACGGGATGAGATAGCCCGAAAAAGTGAAATCAAAATTTTAGTCCCGAATTCCGTTCATACTCGGCCCGGGAAAGAAAATTCCAAAAAAAATAGTAAAAAAATTCAAAAAATTATAAAACCTCTTCCCGGCATTATTCATAGCCAGAACGGGATGAGATAGACCAAAAAAGTGAAAACCAAATTTTAGTCCCGAATTCCGTTCATACTCGACACAGGCATGAAAATTCCGAAAAAAAACAGTAAAAAAATTCAAAAAATTGTAAAACCTCTTCCCGTCAATATATCTAGCCAAAACGGGATGAGATAGGCCGAAAAAGTGAAAACAAAATTTTAGTCCAGAATTCAGTTCATAGTCGGCTCGGGAAAAAAAAATTCCGAAAAAAATAGTAAACAAACTCAAAAAATTATAAAACCTCTTCCCGGCATTATTTTTAGCCAAAACGGGATGAGATAGGCGAAAAAAGTGAAATCAAAATTTTAGTCCTGAATTCCGTTCATACTCGACAAAGGCAAGAAAATTCCGAAAAAAATAGTAAAAAAATTCAAAAAATTATAAAACCTCTTCCCGGCATTATTTCTCGCCAAAACAGGATGAGATAGGCCAAAAAAGTGAAAACCAAATTTTAGTCCCGAATTCCGTTCATACTCGGCCCGGGAAAGAAAATTCCGAAAAATAATAGTAAAAAAATTCAAAAAATTAAAAAACCTCTTCCCGGCATTATTTCTCGCCAAAACAGGATGAGATAGCCCGAAAAAGTGAAAACAAAATTTTAGTCCCGAATTCCGTTCATACTCGGCCCGGGAAAGAAAATTCCAAAAAAATTAGTAAAAAAATACAAAAAATTATAAAACCTCTTCTCGGCATTATTTTTAGCCAAAACAGGATGAAATAGACCAAAAAAGTGAAAACAAAATTTTAGTCCCGAATTCCGTTCATACTCGACACAGGCAAGAAAATTCCGAAAAAAATAGTAAAAAAATTCAAAAAATTATAAAACCTCATCCGGGCATTATTTTTAGCGAAAACGGGATGAGATAGGCCGAAAAAGAGAAGAAAAAAAATTTTGTCCCAAATTCCGTTCATACTCGCCCCGGGAAAGAAAATTTCGAAAAAAACAGTAAAAAAATTCAAAAAATTATGAAACCTCTTCCCAACATTATTTTTAGCCAAAACGAGATGAGGTAGGCCGAAAAGGTGAAACCAAAATTTTAGTCCCGAATTCTGTATATACTCGGCCCGGGAAAGAAAATTTCGAAAAAAATAGTAAAAAAATTGAAAAAATTATAAAACCTCATCCCGGCATTATTTCTAGCCAAAACGGGATGAGATAGGCCGAAAAAGTGAAAACAAAATTTTAGTCCCGAATTCCGTTCATACACGGCCCGGGAAAGAAAATTTCGAAAAAGTTAGTAAAAAAATTGAAAAAATTATAAAACCTCTTCCCGGCATTATTTTTAGCCAAAACAGGATGAAATAGACCAAAAAAGTGAAAACAAAATTTTAGTCCCGAATTCCGTTCATACTCGACACGGGCAAGAAAATTCCGAAAAAAATAGTAAAAAAATTCAAAAAATTATGAAACCTCTTCCCAATATTATTTTTAGCCAAAACGGGATGAGGTAGGCCGAAAAAGTGGAACCAAAATTTTAGTCCCGAATTCCGTTCATACTCGACACAGGCAAGAAAATTCCGAAAAAAATAGTAAAAAAATTCAAAAAATTATAAAACCTCTTCCCGGCATTATTTCTAGCCAAAACGGGATGAGATAGGCCGAAAAAGTGAAAACAAAATTTTAGTCCCGAATTCCGTTCATACTCGGCCCGGGAAAGAAAATTCCGAAAAAAATAGTAAAAAAAGTCCAAAAAATTATAAAACCTCTTCCCGGCATTATTTTTAGCGAAAACGGGATGAGATAGGCCGAAAAAATGACAACAAAATTTTAGTCCCGAATTCCGTTCATACTCGACCCGAAAAAGAAAATTAAAAAAAAAATTGTAAAAAAATTCAAAAAATTGTAAAACCTCTTCCCGGCATTATTTTTAGCGAAAAGGGGATGAGATAGGCTGAAAAAGTGAAAACAAAATTTTAGTCCAGAATTCCGTTCATACTCGCCCCGGGAAAGAAAATTCCGAAAAAAATAGTAAAAAAAGTTCAAAAAATTATAAAACCTCTTCCCGGCATTATTTCTCGCCAAAACGGGATGAGATAGCCCGAAAAAGTGAAATCAAAATTTTAGTCCCGAATTCCGTTCATACTCGGCCCGGGAAAGAAAATTCCAAAAAAAATAGTAAAAAAATTCAAAAAATTATAAAACCTCTTCCCGGCATTATTCATAGCCAGAACGGGATGAGATAGACCAAAAAAGTGAAAACCAAATTTTAGTCCCGAATTCCGTTCATACTCGACACAGGCATGAAAATTCCGAAAAAAAACAGTAAAAAAATTCAAAAAATTGTAAAACCTCTTCCCGGCAATATATCTAGCCAAAACGGGATGAGATAGGCCGAAAAAGTGAAAACAAAATTTTAGTCCAGAATTCAGTTCATAGTCGGCCCGGGAAAAAAAAATTCCGAAAAAAATAGTAAACAAACTCAAAAAATTATAAAACCTCTTCCCGGCATTATTTTTAGCCAAAACGGGATGAGATAGGCGAAAAAAGTGAAATCAAAATTTTAGTCCTGAATTCCGTTCATACTCGACAAAGGCAAGAAAATTCCGAAAAAAATAGTAAAAAAATTCAAAAAATTATAAAACCTCTTCCCGGCATTATTTCTCGCCAAAACAGGATGAGATAGGCCAAAAAAGTGAAAACCAAATTTTAGTCCCGAATTCCGTTCATACTCGGCCCGGGAAAGAAAATTCCGAAAAATAATAGTAAAAAAATTCAAAAAATTAAAAAACCTCTTCCCGGCATTATTTCTCGCCAAAACAGGATGAGATAGCCCGAAAAAGTGAAAACAAAATTTTAGTCCCGAATTCCGTTCATACTCGGCCCGGGAAAGAAAATTCCGAAAAAATTAGTAAAAAAATACAAAAAATTATAAAACCTCTTCTCGGCATTATTTTTAGCCAAAACAGGATGAAATAGACCAAAAAAGTGAAAACAAAATTTTAGTCCCGAATTCCGTTCATACTCGTCACGGGCAAGAAAATTCCGAAAAAAATAGTAAAAAAATTCAAAAAATTATGAAACCTCTTCCCAACATTATTTTTAGCCAAAACGGGATGAGGTAGGCCGAAAAAGTGAAACCAAAATTTTAGTCCCGAATTCCGTTCATACTCGACACAGGCAAGAAAATTCCGAAAAAAATAGTAAAAAAATTCAAAAAATTATAAAACCTCATCCGGGCATTATTTTTAGCGAAAACGGGATGAGATAGGCCGAAAAAGAGAAGAAAAAAAATTTTGTCCCAAATTCCGTTCATACTCGCCCCGGGAAAGAAAATTTCGAAAAAAACAGTAAAAAAATTCAAAAAATTATGAAACCTCTTCCCAACATTATTTTTAGCCAAAACGAGATGAGGTAGGCCGAAAAGGTGAAACCAAAATTTTAGTCCCGAATTCTGTATATACTCGGCCCGGGAAAGAAAATTTCGAAAAAAATAGTAAAAAAATTGAAAAAATTATAAAACCTCATCCCGGCATTATTTCTAGCCAAAACGGGATGAGATAGGCCGAAAAAGTGAAAACAAAATTTTAGTCCCGAATTCCGTTCATACACGGCCCGGGAAAGAAAATTTCGAAAAAGTTAGTAAAAAAATTGAAAAAATTATAAAACCTCTTCCCGGCATTATTTTTAGCCAAAACAGGATGAAATAGACCAAAAAAGTGAAAACAAAATTTTAGTCCCGAATTCCGTTCATACTCGACACGGGCAAGAAAATTCCGAAAAAAATAGTAAAAAAATTCAAAAAATTATGAAACCTCTTCCCAATATTATTTTTAGCCAAAACGGGATGAGGTAGGCCGAAAAAGTGGAACCAAAATTTTAGTCCCGAATTCCGTTCATACTCGACACAGGCAAGAAAATTCCGAAAAAAATAGTAAAAAAATTCAAAAAATTATAAAACCTCTTCCCGGCATTATTTCTAGCCAAAACGGGATGAGATAGGCCGAAAAAGTGAAAACAAAATTTTAGTCCCGAATTCCGTTCATACTCGGCCCGGGAAAGAAAATTCCGAAAAAAATAGTAAAAAAATTCAAAAAATTATAAAACCTCTTCCCGGCATTATTTCTCGCCAAAACAGGATGAGATAGGCCAAAAAAGTGAAAACCAAATTTTAGTCCCGAATTCCGTTCATACTCGGCCCGGGAAAGAAAATTCCGAAAAATAATAGTAAAAAAATTCAAAAAATTAAAAAACCTCTTCCCGGCATTATTTCTCGCCAAAACAGGATGAGATAGGCCAAAAAAGTGAAAACAAAATTTTAGTCCCGAATTCCGTTCATACTCGGCCCGGGAAAGAAAATTCCGAAAAAATTAGTAAAAAAATACAAAAAATTATAAAACCTCTTCTCGGCATTATTTTTAGCCAAAACAGGATGAAATAGACCAAAAAAGTGAAAACAAAATTTTAGTCCCGAATTCCGTTCATACTCGTCACGGGCAAGAAAATTCCGAAAAAAATAGTAAAAAAATTCAAAAAATTATGAAACCTCTTCCCAACATTATTTTTAGCCAAAACGGGATGAGGTAGGCCGAAAAAGTGAAACCAAAATTTTAGTCCCGAATTCCGTTCATACTCGACACAGGCAAGAAAATTCCGAAAAAAATAGTAAAAAAATTCAAAAAATTATAAAACCTCATCCGGGCATTATTTTTAGCGAAAACGGGATGAGATAGGCCGAAAAAGAGAAGAAAAAAAATTTTGTCCCAAATTCCGTTCATACTCGCCCCGGGAAAGAAAATTTCGAAAAAAACAGTAAAAAAATTGAAAAAATTATGAAACCTCTTCCCAACATTATTTTTAGCCAAAACGAGATGAGGTAGGCCGAAAAGGTGAAACCAAAATTTTAGTCCCGAATTCTGTATATACTCGGCCCGGGAAAGAAAATTTCGAAAAAAATAGTAAAAAAATTGAAAAAATTATAAAACCTCATCCCAGCATTATTTCTAGCCAAAACGGGATGAGATAGGCCGAAAAAGTGAAAACAAAATTTTAGTCCCGAATTCCGTTCATACACGGCCCGGGAAAGAAAATTTCGAAAAAGTTAGTAAAAAAATTGAAAAAATTATAAAACCTCTTCCCGGCATTATTTTTAGCCAAAACAGGATGAAATAGACCAAAAAAGTGAAAACAAAATTTTAGTCCCGAATTCCGTTCATACTCGACACGGGCAAGAAAATTCCGAAAAAAATAGTAAAAAAATTCAAAAAATTATGAAACCTCTTCCCAATATTATTTTTAGCCAAAACGGGATGAGGTAGGCCGAAAAAGTGGAACCAAAATTTTAGTCCCGAATTCCGTTCATACTCGACACAGGCAAGAAAATTCCGAAAAAAATAGTAAAAAAATTCAAAAAATTATAAAACCTCTTCCCGGCATTATTTCTAGCCAAAACGGGATGAGATAGGCCGAAAAAGTGAAAACAAAATTTTAGTCCCGAATTCCGTTCATACTCGGCCCGGGAAAGAAAATTCCGAAAAAAATAGTAAAAAAAGTTCAAAAAATTATAAAACCTCTTCCCGGCATTATTTTTAGCGAAAACGGGATGAGATAGGCCGAAAAAATGACAACAAAATTTTAGTCCCGAATTCCGTTCATACTCGACCCGAAAAAGAAAATTAAAAAAAAAATTGTAAAAAAATTCAAAAAATTATAAAACCTCTTCCCGGCATTATTTTTAGCGAAAAGGGGATGAGATAGGCTGAAAAAGTGAAAACAAAATTTTAGTCCAGAATTCCGTTCATACTCGCCCCGGGAAAGAAAATTCCGAAAAAAATAGTAAAAAAAGTTCAAAAAATTATAAAACCTCTTCCCGGCATTATTTCTCGCCAAAACGGGATGAGATAGCCCGAAAAAGTGAAATCAAAATTTTAGTCCCGAATTCCGTTCATACTCGGCCCGGGAAAGAAAATTCCAAAAAAAATAGTAAAAAAATTCAAAAAATTATAAAACCTCTTCCCGGCATTATTCATAGCCAGAACGGGATGAGATAGACCAAAAAAGTGAAAACCAAATTTTAGTCCCGAATTCCGTTCATACTCGACACAGGCATGAAAATTCCGAAAAAAAACAGTAAAAAAATTCAAAAAATTGTAAAACCTCTTCCCGGCAATATATCTAGCCAAAACGGGATGAGATAGGCCGAAAAAGTGAAAACAAAATTTTAGTCCAGAATTCAGTTCATAGTCGGCCCGGGAAAAAAAAATTCCGAAAAAAATAGTAAACAAACTCAAAAAATTATAAAACCTCTTCCCGGCATTATTTTTAGCCAAAACGGGATGAGATAGGCGAAAAAAGTGAAATCAAAATTTTAGTCCTGAATTCCGTTCATACTCGACAAAGGCAAGAAAATTCCGAAAAAAATAGTAAAAAAATTCAAAAAATTATAAAACCTCTTCCCGGCATTATTTCTCGCCAAAACAGGATGAGATAGGCCAAAAAAGTGAAAACCAAATTTTAGTCCCGAATTCCGTTCATACTCGGCCCGGGAAAGAAAATTCCGAAAAATAATAGTAAAAAAATTCAAAAAATTAAAAAACCTCTTCCCGGCATTATTTCTCGCCAAAACAGGATGAGATAGCCCGAAAAAGTGAAAACAAAATTTTAGTCCCGAATTCCGTTCATACTCGCCCCGGGAAAGAAAATTCCGAAAAAATTAGTAAAAAAATACAAAAAATTATAAAACCTCTTCTCGGCATTATTTTTAGCCAAAACAGGATGAAATAGACCAAAAAAGTGAAAACAAAATTTTAGTCCCGAATTCCGTTCATACTCGTCACGGGCAAGAAAATTCCGAAAAAAATAGTAAAAAAATTCAAAAAATTATGAAACCTCTTCCCAACATTATTTTTAGCCAAAACGGGATGAGGTAGGCCGAAAAAGTGAAACCAAAATTTTAGTCCCGAATTCCGTTCATACTCGACACAGGCAAGAAAATTCCGAAAAAAATAGTAAAAAAATTCAAAAAATTATAAAACCTCATCCGGGCATTATTTTTAGCGAAAACGGGATGAGATAGGCCGAAAAAGAGAAGAAAAAAAATTTTGTCCCAAATTCCGTTCATACTCGCCCCGGGAAAGAAAATTTCGAAAAAAACAGTAAAAAAATTGAAAAAATTATGAAACGTCTTCCCAACATTATTTTTAGCCAAAACGAGATGAGGTAGGCCGAAAAGGTGAAACCAAAATTTTAGTCCCGAATTCTGTATATACTCGGCCCGGGAAAGAAAATTTCGAAAAAAATAGTAAAAAAATTGAAAAAATTATAAAACCTCATCCCGGCATTATTTCTAGCCAAAACGGGATGAGATAGGCCGAAAAAGTGAAAACAAAATTTTAGTCCCGAATTCCGTTCATACACGGCCCGGGAAAGAAAATTTCGAAAAAGTTAGTAAAAAAATTGAAAAAATTATAAAACCTCTTCCCGGCATTATTTTTAGCCAAAACAGGATGAAATAGACCAAAAAAGTGAAAACAAAATTTTAGTCCCGAATTCCGTTCATACTCGACACGGGCAAGAAAATTCCGAAAAAAATAGTAAAAAAATTCAAAAAATTATGAAACCTCTTCCCAATATTATTTTTAGCCAAAACGGGATGAGGTAGGCCGAAAAAGTGGAACCAAAATTTTAGTCCCGAATTCCGTTCATACTCGACACAGGCAAGAAAATTCCGAAAAAAATAGTAAAAAAATTCAAAAAATTATAAAACCTCTTCCCGGCATTATTTCTAGCCAAAACGGGATGAGATAGGCCGAAAAAGTGAAAACAAAATTTTAGTCCCGAATTCCGTTCATACTCGGCCCGGGAAAGAAAATTCCGAAAAAAATAGTAAAAAAAGTTCAAAAAATTATAAAACCTCTTCCCGGCATTATTTTTAGCGAAAACGGGATGAGATAGGCCGAAAAAATGACAACAAAATTTTAGTCCCGAATTCCGTTCATACTCGACCCGAAAAAGAAAATTAAAAAAAAAATTGTAAAAAAATTCAAAAAATTATAAAACCTCTTCCCGGCATTATTTTTAGCGAAAAGGGGATGAGATAGGCTGAAAAAGTGAAAACAAAATTTTAGTCCAGAATTCCGTTCATACTCGCCCCGGGAAAGAAAATTCCGAAAAAAATAGTAAAAAAAGTTCAAAAAATTATAAAACCTCTTCCCGGCATTATTTCTCGCCAAAACGGGATGAGATAGGCCGAAAAAGTGAAAACAAAATTTTAGTCCCGAATTCCGTTCATACTCGGCCCGGGAAAGAAAATTCCGAAAAAAATAGTAAAAAAAGTTCAAAAAATTATAAAACCTCTTCCCGGCATTATTTTTAGCGAAAACGGGATGAGATAGGCCGAAAAAATGACAACAAAATTTTAGTCCCGAATTCCGTTCATACTCGACCCGAAAAAGAAAATTAAAAAAAAAATTGTAAAAAAATTCAAAAAATTATAAAACCTCTTCCCGGCATTATTTTTAGCGAAAAGGGGATGAGATAGGCTGAAAAAGTGAAAACAAAATTTTAGTCCAGAATTCCGTTCATACTCGCCCCGGGAAAGAAAATTCCGAAAAAAATAGTAAAAAAAGTTCAAAAAATTATAAAACCTCTTCCCGGCATTATTTCTCGCCAAAACGGGATGAGATAGCCCGAAAAAGTGAAATCAAAATTTTAGTCCCGAATTCCGTTCATACTCGGCCCGGGAAAGAAAATTCCAAAAAAAATAGTAAAAAAATTCAAAAAATTATAAAACCTCTTCCCGGCATTATTCATAGCCAGAACGGGATGAGATAGACCAAAAAAGTGAAAACCAAATTTTAGTCCCGAATTCCGTTCATACTCGACACAGGCATGAAAATTCCGAAAAAAAACAGTAAAAAAATTCAAAAAATTGTAAAACCTCTTCCCGGCAATATATCTAGCCAAAACGGGATGAGATAGGCCGAAAAAGTGAAAACAAAATTTTAGTCCAGAATTCAGTTCATAGTCGGCCCGGGAAAAAAAAATTCCGAAAAAAATAGTAAACAAACTCAAAAAATTATAAAACCTCTTCCCGGCATTATTTTTAGCCAAAACGGGATGAGATAGGCGAAAAAAGTGAAATCAAAATTTTAGTCCTGAATTCCGTTCATACTCGACAAAGGCAAGAAAATTCCGAAAAAAATAGTAAAAAAATTCAAAAAATTATAAAACCTCTTCCCGGCATTATTTCTCGCCAAAACAGGATGAGATAGGCCAAAAAAGTGAAAACCAAATTTTAGTCCCGAATTCCGTTCATACTCGGCCCGGGAAAGAAAATTCCGAAAAATAATAGTAAAAAAATTCAAAAAATTAAAAAACCTCTTCCCGGCATTATTTCTCGCCAAAACAGGATGAGATAGCCCGAAAAAGTGAAAACAAAATTTTAGTCCCGAATTCCGTTCATACTCGCCCCGGGAAAGAAAATTCCGAAAAAATTAGTAAAAAAATACAAAAAATTATAAAACCTCTTCTCGGCATTATTTTTAGCCAAAACAGGATGAAATAGACCAAAAAAGTGAAAACAAAATTTTAGTCCCGAATTCCGTTCATACTCGTCACGGGCAAGAAAATTCCGAAAAAAATAGTAAAAAAATTCAAAAAATTATGAAACCTCTTCCCAACATTATTTTTAGCCAAAACGGGATGAGGTAGGCCGAAAAAGTGAAACCAAAATTTTAGTCCCGAATTCCGTTCATACTCGACACAGGCAAGAAAATTCCGAAAAAAATAGTAAAAAAATTCAAAAAATTATAAAACCTCATCCGGGCATTATTTTTAGCGAAAACGGGATGAGATAGGCCGAAAAAGAGAAGAAAAAAAATTTTGTCCCAAATTCCGTTCATACTCGCCCCGGGAAAGAAAATTTCGAAAAAAACAGTAAAAAAATTGAAAAAATTATGAAACGTCTTCCCAACATTATTTTTAGCCAAAACGAGATGAGGTAGGCCGAAAAGGTGAAACCAAAATTTTAGTCCCGAATTCTGTATATACTCGGCCCGGGAAAGAAAATTTCGAAAAAAATAGTAAAAAAATTGAAAAAATTATAAAACCTCATCCCGGCATTATTTCTAGCCAAAACGGGATGAGATAGGCCGAAAAAGTGAAAACAAAATTTTAGTCCCGAATTCCGTTCATACACGGCCCGGGAAAGAAAATTTCGAAAAAGTTAGTAAAAAAATTGAAAAAATTATAAAACCTCTTCCCGGCATTATTTTTAGCCAAAACAGGATGAAATAGACCAAAAAAGTGAAAACAAAATTTTAGTCCCGAATTCCGTTCATACTCGACACGGGCAAGAAAATTCCGAAAAAAATAGTAAAAAAATTCAAAAAATTATGAAACCTCTTCCCAATATTATTTTTAGCCAAAACGGGATGAGGTAGGCCGAAAAAGTGGAACCAAAATTTTAGTCCCGAATTCCGTTCATACTCGACACAGGCAAGAAAATTCCGAAAAAAATAGTAAAAAAATTCAAAAAATTATAAAACCTCTTCCCGGCATTATTTCTAGCCAAAACGGGATGAGATAGGCCGAAAAAGTGAAAACAAAATTTTAGTCCCGAATTCCGTTCATACTCGGCCCGGGAAAGAAAATTCCGAAAAAAATAGTAAAAAAAGTTCAAAAAATTATAAAACCTCTTCCCGGCATTATTTTTAGCGAAAACGGGATGAGATAGGCCGAAAAAATGACAACAAAATTTTAGTCCCGAATTCCGTTCATACTCGACCCGAAAAAGAAAATTAAAAAAAAAATTGTAAAAAAATTCAAAAAATTATAAAACCTCTTCCCGGCATTATTTTTAGCGAAAAGGGGATGAGATAGGCTGAAAAAGTGAAAACAAAATTTTAGTCCAGAATTCCGTTCATACTCGCCCCGGGAAAGAAAATTCCGAAAAAAAATAGTAAAAAAAGTTCAAAAAATTATAAAACCTCTTCCCGGCATTATTTCTCGCCAAAACGGGATGAGATAGCCCGAAAAAGTGAAATCAAAATTTTAGTCCCGAATTCCGTTCATACTCGGCCCGGGAAAGAAAATTCCAAAAAAAATAGTAAAAAAATTCAAAAAATTATAAAACCTCTTCCCGGCATTATTCATAGCCAGAACGGGATGAGATAGACCAAAAAAGTGAAAACCAAATTTTAGTCCCGAATTCCGTTCATACTCGACACAGGCATGAAAATTCCGAAAAAAAACAGTAAAAAAATTCAAAAAATTGTAAAACCTCTTCCCGGGCAATATATCTAGCCAAAACGGGATGAGATAGGCCGAAAAAGTGAAAACAAAATTTTAGTCCAGAATTCAGTTCATAGTCGGCCCGGGAAAAAAAAATTCCGAAAAAAATAGTAAACAAACTCAAAAAATTATAAAACCTCTTCCCGGCATTATTTTTAGCCAAAACGGGATGAGATAGGCGAAAAAAGTGAAATCAAAATTTTAGTCCTGAATTCCGTTCATACTCGACAAAGGCAAGAAAATTCCGAAAAAAATAGTAAAAAAATTCAAAAATTATAAAACCTCTTCCCGGCATTATTTCTCGCCAAAACAGGATGAGATAGGCCAAAAAAGTGAAAACCAAATTTTAGTCCCGAATTCCGTTCATACTCGGCCCGGGAAAGAAAATTCCGAAAAATAATAGTAAAAAAATTCAAAAAAATTAAAAAAACCTCTTCCCGGCATTATTTCTCGCCAAAACAGGATGAGATAGCCCGAAAAAGTGAAAACAAAATTTTAGTCCCGAATTCCGTTCATACTCGCCCCGGGAAAGAAAATTCCGAAAAAATTAGTAAAAAAATACAAAAAATTATAAAACCTCTTCTCGGCATTATTTTTAGCCAAAACAGGATGAAATAGACCAAAAAAGTGAAAACAAAATTTTTAGTCCCGAATTCCGTTCATACTCGTCACGGGCAAGAAAATTCCGAAAAAAATAGTAAAAAAAATTCAAAAAATTATGAAACCTCTTCCCAACATTATTTTTAGCCAAAACGGGATGAGGTAGGCCGAAAAAGTGAAACCAAAATTTTAGTCCCGAATTCCGTTCATACTCGACACAGGCAAGAAAATTCCGAAAAAAATAGTAAAAAAATTCAAAAAATTATAAAACCTCATCCGGGCATTATTTTTAGCGAAAAACGGGATGAGATAGGCCGAAAAAGAGAAGAAAAAAAATTTTGTCCCAAATTCCGTTCATACTCGCCCCGGGAAAGAAAATTTCGAAAAAAACAGTAAAAAAATTCAAAAAATTATGAAACCTCTTCCCAACATTATTTTTAGCCAAAACGAGATGATGTAGGCCGAAAAGGTGAAACCAAAATTTTAGTCCCGAATTCTGTATATACTCGGCCCGGGAAAGAAAATTTCGAAAAAAATAGTAAAAAAATTGAAAAAATTATAAAACCTCATCCCGGCATTATTTCTAGCCAAAACGGGATGAGATAGGCCGAAAAAGTGAAAACAAAATTTTAGTCCCGAATTCCGTTCATACACGGCCCGGGAAAGAAAATTTCGAAAAAGTTAGTAAAAAAATTGAAAAAATTATAAAACCTCTTCCCGGCATTATTTTTAGCCAAAACAGGATGAAATAGACCAAAAAAGTGAAAACAAAATTTTAGTCCCGAATTCCGTTCATACTCGACTACGGGCAAGAAAATTCCGAAAAAAATAGTAAAAAAATTCAAAAAATTATGAAACCTCTTCCCAATATTATTTTTAGCCAAAACGGGATGAGGTAGGCCGAAAAAGTGGGAACCAAAATTTTAGTCCCGAATTCCGTTCATACTCGACACAGGCAAGAAAATTCCGAAAAAAATAGTAAAAAAATTCAAAAAATTATAAAACCTCTTCCCGGCATTATTTCTAGCCAAAACGGGATGAGATAGGCCGAAAAAGTGAAAACAAAATTTTAGTCCCGAATTCCGTTCATACTCGGCCCGGGAAAGAAAATTCCGAAAAAAATAGTAAAAAAAGTTCAAAAAATTATAAAACCTCTTCCCGGCATTATTTTTAGCGAAAACGGGATGAGATAGGCCGAAAAAATGACAACAAAATTTTAGTCCCGAATTCCGTTCATACTCGACCCGAAAAAGAAAATTAAAAAAAAAATTGTAAAAAAATTCAAAAAATTATAAAACCTCTTCCCGGCATTATTTTTAGCGAAAAGGGGATGAGATAGGCTGAAAAAGTGAAAACAAAATTTTAGTCCAGAATTCCGTTCATACTCGCCCCGGGAAAGAAAAATTCCGAAAAAAATAGTAAAAAAAGTTCAAAAAATTATAAAACCTCTTCCCGGCATTATTTCTCGCCAAAACGGGATGAGATAGCCCGAAAAAGTGAAATCAAAATTTTAGTCCCGAATTCCGTTCATACTCGGCCCGGGAAAGAAAATTCCAAAAAAAATAGTAAAAAAATTCAAAAAATTATAAAACCTCTTCCCGGCATTATTCATAGCCAGAACGGGATGAGATAGACCAAAAAAGTGAAAACCAAATTTTAGTCCCGAATTCCGTTCATACTCGACACAGGCATGAAAATTCCGAAAAAAAAACAGTAAAAAAATTCAAAAATTGTAAAACCTCTTCCCGGCAATATATCTAGCCAAAACGGGATGAGATAGGCCGAAAAAGTGAAAACAAAATTTTAGTCCAGAATTCAGTTCATAGTCGGCCCGGGAAAAAAAAAATTCCGAAAAAAATAGTAAACAAACTCAAAAAATTATAAAACCTCTTCCCGGCATTATTTTTAGCCAAAACGGGATGAGATAGGCGAAAAAAGTGAAATCAAAATTTTAGTCCTGAATTCCGTTCATACTCGACAAAGGCAAGAAAATTCCGAAAAAAATAGTAAAAAAATTCAAAAAATTATAAAACCTCTTCCCGGCATTATTTCTCGCCAAAACAGGATGAGATAGGCCAAAAAAGTGAAAACCAAATTTTAGTCCCGAATTCCGTTCATACTCGCCGGGAAAGAAAATTCCGAAAAATAATAGTAAAAAAATTCAAAAAATTAAAAAACCTCTTCCCGGCATTATTTCTCGCCAAAACAGGATGAGATAGCCCGAAAAAGTGAAAACAAAATTTTAGTCCCGAATTCCGTTCATACTCGCCCCGGGAAAGAAAATTCCGAAAAAATTAGTAAAAAAATACAAAAAATTATAAAACCTCTTCTCGATTAGCCAAAACAGGATGAAATAGACCAAAAAAGTGAAAACAAAATTTTAGTCCCGAATTCCGTTCATACTCGTCACGGGCAATTCCGAAAAAAATAGTAAAAAAAATTCAAAAAATTATGAAACCTCTTCCCAACATTATTTTTAGCCAAAACGGGATGAGGTAGGCCGAAAAAGTGAAACCAAAATTTTAGTCCCGAATTCCGTTCATACTCGACACAGGCAAGAAAATTCCGAAAAAAAATAGTAAAAAAATTCAAAAAATTATAAAACCTCATCCGGGCATTATTTTTAGCGAAAACGGGATGAGATAGGCCGAAAAAAGAGAAGAAAAAAAATTTTGTCCCAAATTCCGTTCATACTCGCCCCGGGAAAGAAAATTTCGAAAAAAAACAGTAAAAAAATTCAAAAAAATTATGAAACCTCTTCCCAACATTATTTTTAGCCAAAACGAGATGATGTAGGCCGAAAAGGTGAAACCAAAATTTTAGTCCCGAATTCTGTATATACTCGGCCCGGGAAAGAAAATTTCGAAAAAAATAGTAAAAAAATTGAAAAAATTATAAAACCTCATCCCGGCATTATTTCTAGCCAAAAACGGGATGAGATAGGCGAAAAAGTGAAAACAAAATTTTAGTCCCGAATTCCGTTCATACACGGCCCGGGAAAGAAAATTTCGAAAAAGTTAGTAAAAAAATTGAAAAAATTATAAAACCTCTTCCCGGCATTATTTTTAGCCAAAACAGGATGAAATAGACCAAAAAAGTGAAAACAAATTTTAGTCCCGAATTCCGTTCATACTCGACACGGGCAAGAAAATTCCGAAAAAAATAGTAAAAAAATTCAAAAAATTATGAACCTCTTCCCAATATTATTTTTAGCCAAAACGGGATGAGGTAGGCCGAAAAAGTGGAACCAAAATTTTAGTCCCGAATTCCGTTCATACTCGACACAGGCAAGAAAATTCCGAAAAAAATAGTAAAAAAATTCAAAAAATTATAAAACCTCTTCCCGGCATTATTTCTAGCCAAAACGGGATGAGATAGGGCCGAAAAAGTGAAAACAAAATTTTAGTCCCGAATTCCGTTCATACTCGGCCCGGGAAAGAAAATTCCGAAAAAAATAGTAAAAAAAGTTCAAAAAATTATAAAAACCTCTTCCCGGCATTATTTTTAGCGAAAACGGGATGAGATAGGCCGAAAAAATGACAACAAAATTTTAGTCCCGAATTCCGTTCATACTCGACCCGAAAAAGAAAATTAAAAAAAAAATTGTAAAAAATTCAAAAAATTATAAAACCTCTTCCCGGCATTATTTTTAGCGAAAAGGGGATGAGATAGGCTGAAAAAGTGAAAACAAAATTTTAGTCCAGAATTCCGTTCATACTCGCCCCGGGAAAGAAAATTCCGAAAAAAATAGTAAAAAAAGTTCAAAAAATTATAAAACCTCTTCCCGGCATTATTTCTCGCCAAAACGGGATGAGATAGCCCGAAAAAGTGAAATCAAAATTTTAGTCCCGAATTCCGTTCATACTCGGCCCGGGGAAAGAAAATTCCAAAAAAAATAGTAAAAAAATTCAAAAAATTATAAAACCTCTTCCCGGCATTATTCATAGCCAGAACGGGATGAGATAGACCAAAAAAGTGAAAACCAAATTTTAGTCCCGAATTCCGTTCATACTCGACACAGGCATGAAAATTCCGAAAAAAAACAGTAAAAAAATTCAAAAAATTGTAAAACCTCTTCCCGGCAATATATCTAGCCAAAACGGGATGAGATAGGCCGAAAAAGTGAAAACAAAATTTTAGTCCAGAATTCAGTTCATAGTCGGCCCGGGAAAAAAAAATTCCGAAAAAAATAGTAAACAAACTCAAAAAATTATAAAACCTCTTCCCGGCATTATTTTTAGCCAAAACGGGATGAGATAGGCGAAAAAAGTGAAATCAAAATTTTAGTCCTGAATTCCGTTCATACTCGACAAAGGCAAGAAAATTCCGAAAAAAATAGTAAAAAAAATTCAAAAAATTATAAAACCTCTTCCCGGCATTATTTCTCGCCAAAACAGGATGAGATAGGCCAAAAAAGTGAAAACCAAATTTTAGTCCCGAATTCCGTTCATACTCGGCCCGGGAAAGAAAATTCCGAAAAATAATAGTAAAAAAATTCAAAAAATTAAAAAACCTCTTCCCGGCATTATTTCTCGCCAAAACAGGATGAGATAGCCCGAAAAAGTGAAAACAAAATTTTAGTCCCGAATTCCGTTCATACTCGCCCCGGGAAAGAAAATTCCGAAAAAATTAGTAAAAAAATACAAAAAATTATAAAACCTCTTCTCGGCATTATTTTTAGCCAAAACAGGATGAAATAGACCAAAAAAGTGAAAACAAAATTTTAGTCCCGAATTCCGTTCATACTCGTCACGGGCAAGAAAATTCCGAAAAAATAGTAAAAAAATTCAAAAAATTATGAAACCTCTTCCCAACATTATTTTTAGCCAAAACGGGATGAGGTAGGCCGAAAAAGTGAAACCAAATTTTAGTCCCGAATTCCGTTCATACTCGACACAGGCAAGAAAATTCCGAAAAAAAATAGTAAAAAAATTCAAAAAATTATAAAACCTCATCCGGGCATTATTTTTAGCGAAAACGGGATGAGATAGGCCGAAAAAGAGAAGAAAAAAAATTTTGTCCCAAATTCCGTTCATACTCGCCCCGGGAAAGAAAATTTCGAAAAAAAACAGTAAAAAAATTCAAAAAATTATGAAACCTCTTCCCAACATTATTTTTAGCCAAAACGAGATGATGTAGGCCGAAAAGGTGAAACCAAAATTTTAGTCCCGAATTCTGTATATACTCGGCCCGGGAAAGAAAATTTCGAAAAAAATAGTAAAAAAATTGAAAAAATTATAAAACCTCATCCCGGCATTATTTCTAGCCAAAACGGGATGAGATAGGCCGAAAAAGTGAAAACAAAATTTTAGTCCCGAATTCCGTTCATACACGGCCCGGGAAAGAAAATTTCGAAAAAGTTAGTAAAAAAATTGAAAAAATTATAAAACCTCTTCCCGGCATTATTTTTAGCCAAAACAGGATGAAATAGACCAAAAAAGTGAAAACAAAATTTTAGTCCCGAATTCCGTTCATACTCGACACGGGCAAGAAAATTCCGAAAAAAATAGTAAAAAAATTCAAAAAATTATGAAACCTCTTCCCAATATTATTTTTAGCCAAAACGGGATGAGGTAGGCCGAAAAAGTGGAACCAAAATTTTAGTCCCGAATTCCGTTCATACTCGACACAGGCAAGAAAATTCCGAAAAAAATAGTAAAAAAATTCAAAAAATTATAAAACCTCTTCCCGGCATTATTTCTAGCCAAAACGGGATGAGATAGGCCGAAAAAGTGAAAACAAAATTTTAGTCCCGAATTCCGTTCATACTCGGCCCGGGAAAGAAAATTCCGAAAAAAATAGTAAAAAAAGTTCAAAAAATTATAAAACCTCTTCCCGGCATTATTTTTAGCGAAAACGGGATGAGATAGGCCGAAAAAATGACAACAAAATTTTAGTCCCGAATTCCGTTCATACTCGACCCGAAAAAGAAAATTAAAAAAAAAATTGTAAAAAAATTCAAAAAATTATAAAACCTCTTCCCGGCATTATTTTTAGCGAAAAGGGGATGAGATAGGCTGAAAAAGTGAAAACAAAATTTTAGTCCAGAATTCCGTTCATACTCGCCCCGGGAAAGAAAATTCCGAAAAAAATAGTAAAAAAAGTTCAAAAAATTATAAAACCTCTTCCCGGCATTATTTCTCGCCAAAACGGGGATGAGATAGCCCGAAAAAGTGAAATCAAAATTTTAGTCCCGAATTCCGTTCATACTCGGCCCGGGAAAGAAAATTCCAAAAAAATAGTAAAAAAATTCAAAAAATTATAAAACCTCTTCCCGGCATTATTCATAGCCAGAACGGGATGAGATAGACCAAAAAAGTGAAAACCAAATTTTAGTCCCGAATTCCGTTCATACTCGACACAGGCATGAAAATTCCGAAAAAAAACAGTAAAAAAATTCAAAAAATTGTAAAACCTCTTCCCGGCAATATATCTAGCCAAAACGGGATGAGATAGGCCGAAAAAGTGAAAACAAAATTTTAGTCCAGAATTCAGTTCATAGTCGGCCGGGAAAAAAAAATTCCGAAAAAAATAGTAAACAAACTCAAAAAATTATAAAACCTCTTCCCGGCATTATTTTTAGCCAAAACGGGATGAGATAGGCGAAAAAAGTGAAATCAAAATTTTAGTCCTGAATTCCGTTCATACTCGACAAAGGCAAGAAAATTCCGAAAAAAATAGTAAAAAAATTCAAAAAATTATAAAACCTCTTCCCGGCATTATTTCTCGCCAAAACAGGATGAGATAGGCCAAAAAAGTGAAAACCAAATTTTAGTCCCGAATTCCGTTCATACTCGGCCCGGGAA